>JAGFPH010001865.1:190219-216259 GCA_018207615.1 Philaenus spumarius
AGCAATGAGAGTGTGCACAAAATCTCTGTTTAAAGTTAATTGGTAATACGGGGAGGTTAATTGCAGCAATGAAAGAGTGCACAAAATCTCTGTTTAAAGTTAATTGGCAATAAGGTGAGGTTAAATGCAACAATGAGAGTGTGCACAAAATCTCAGTTTAAAGTTAATTGGCAATACAGGGATGTTAATTGCAGCAATGAGAGTGTGCACAAAATCTCTGTTGAAAGTTAATTGGCAATACGGTGAGGTTAATTGAAGCAATGAGAGTGTGCACAAAATCTCAGTTTAAAGTTAATTGGTAATACGGTGAGGTTAATTGAAGCAATGAGAGTGTGCACACTGACGAAGCGCAGGAAAGAGCAAGACAGCAGGTTGCGCTCTCTCTCTCTCTCTCTCCCTCTCCATAAAATTTTAAGGTTTTATGAAGATATCTAAAGAATAAACGTATAAAAACATGGTTAAAATATAAAAACTTGGGACGATTTTAACAAATTTGAAGTTTGCGACCATTTTGTGAGCTTACCGTTAGAGATACGGAAAAAATTCAAGAAACCAATTTTGTAGAACGTCAAATTTGCTACCTGCAAAATACTATTAGTTTTTCAATTCGACTTACGGTAAAGCCACAAACTGGCTTTGAAAAATAGCTTACACCGAGAGAAATGGCCGCCATTTTAATTTTATTTAAGGGGTTAAAAATGAAAAATGGAAAAAACCCTATATACACATCGCTCGGCCTAGGAATTAGGAACATTCATGCAAAAAATCATGACAACCGGTAAAGGCGTTTGGCCGTAATCGTGAGACAGACACACAGACGAAATGCCGAACGGTCGAGCTAAAACGGAGACCTCGCTTCGCTTGGTCAATAAGATAAAACACTGAAAAAAAAAGAGATCACATCCATCACAAAACAGAATCATGATGCACAAACTCATCCACCGAGTAAAAAGGATCCAGATAATAGAAACTGTCTAAGACTGTTTTTAAAAATCCTGCAGTTTGGTGAATTTTGAATGCATTTACGAAGGTTATTCATGAACTTTGCACCCGCTTATGAGGGAAGTTTACTGAATAAATTTAACCTGTGCTGTCTGGCACGATACTAACAAGCTTGCCTGGTGCTGTTGTTGTGTATATCCATATTTTGGATATGATTACACTTGAATTTTAAAAAACAACACTTTCAGTATGTAAATACACGGAATTTCTTGAAATAATTTTTACAACTTTGTCTTTGACTTAGCATTGCAATAAATGGCTCTTTTTTTGCAAGACAAACACTCTTTTCATATTCTGAATTGATGTTTCCCCAAAGAAGAAATCCATAATAATGATACAGTAGTCCATAATAGGCTGTTAAAAGTATCGATGTATGTACCACCACAGTATAGCTTCAAATTTTTCAGTGCAAATATAACTGAGTTAATTTTGACACTAATATTGCTAATGTGGTCATTCCAGTTCACTTGACATGAACCCCCAACAATTTTATTGATTGCACTTCTTAAAATATACTATCACCTAGCATGACACTTGGTGTATGATTTGCGCTATGCTTTCTACTGAAGTGTACGTACTTAGTTTTACATGGATTGATTGTTAAATTGTTTTCAGCAAAATACTGTCCAGTGGTACTGACTTGTGTTAAAGCCTTCTGCTCCAATTGTTGAACAGAATCAGCTTGAAAACTCAGTGTTGTATCATCAGCAAATTGAATTACCCTACCCGCATATACTGACAATGACAAATCATTAATATAGAGTAAAAATAATACTGGGCCGAGAAATGATCCTTGCTGGACCCCTTGTCTCAGCACAGTCTCTTCAGACAGCATTCCTGCAACAGTAACACTATACTGTATTTTGATGCTATAAGTTGAAAAAATGTATTCGCTTTAGAATGTCGCAGACTTTTTTTGTTCCCCAATTCACAAGCTATAGATCCAGCCCTCAATCTTGTATATTTCAGTTATGTTTAAACAAAGAGTTTTTGTTTCAAATTTAAACTGATATTACTACAATGTTTCTCTATATACCTGTAAAAGAAGAGCAATGGAGTCATACGCAATGGAATTGACATCTGGATTAAAGAAGGCACTGCTTATTATTATGTCCATTATATAGGCAGCACTTGTTGGTTCATCTTTCCATACATTGCACAGACATTTCATCCAAATATCTACGATAGGAGCTTGTGTTGTTAAACAATACCTGAAACCAGAACACAATATAGTTAACAATTTGCACACGTCTGTTAGTGAGTAAGGTGAATTAAATTACCTTACTCACCTTACCTTGGTTCTGAAAATTTCAATGAGCTGCCATTTTGTTTGGGTTGAGATAGAAAGCTCTGTTTCTTTAATTAAGACCTTTAAAATGAGGTTGTACTTAATGGGTTTTTACATTTAAACATTTTGAGCAGCCCTCAAAAATCTTATTTTGGGCAAAATGGGCAAAGCTGTAATAGTGACTAAAAAGTTCACTGTTATTTCCTAGAAAGGCGTCCTGAGTTTCATTTTCCTATCTTTATCCATTCAAAATTTAACATGGTGTATCCATACTTTTGACTTGCACTGTATAAGAGTTACAACTTTTAATGTTTCATACCATATCAATAAAAACCCTTGAATATATTTTGTGCTGCCCTTTTAGCCCGGGTCATCAAACAAATATTTTAGGATTTTTATTACTTCTGTTTCTATGCCATTTAACTTAATAATATCACAAATGGGGGTACCCATTTGAAAATTTCGAGTATCTCATTTTGGGGCAAGAGCTGATACCAAACTATTATAAAGGAAACGTCAGGAAGCATAGGTTAACGGTCCCAAAATGGGTTCAATTAAAGGCGATGAAAACTCCTAAGGTTTTTTGCCTCAATAATATATATAATAAACGGTATCAGGAAACTGACACATACTTTCTCCCTCAGAACTTTGACGAAAAGTACTATAACATACTCTACCTTTTCATCAGTAGAATAATAATTCAAAATACCAATTTCTTTATTTTTTATTTTTAAGAGTAATTTTCCCATAAAAATCCATAAAATAATGGAAAAACCAATTTTTCTCAAAAACGGCTCGAACAATTTTGATTAAAATTTTATAGTTTATAGTACTTTAGGTCCCTAATAAAGTATAAAATTTTAATCAAAATCGTTAGAGCCGTTTTTGAGAAAAGTAGATTTTTCCATTATTTTAAGGGTTTTTATGGGAAAATTACCCTTAAAAATCAAAAATTCACAAAAATGAAAAAAACTTTTGGAGATACCGTGGATTAGTACCTCCATACCAAATTTCATCAAAATCGGACGACTGGTTTAGGCTCTAGGTCTGATAACATCCACACACACACACACACAGACATCACTCCGAATACCACTTTTTTAGGTTCAGGGGGACCCAAAACGGATATTTCCAAAAAAAACTCAAACTCGAAAATTTTGACGAATACATACTTTCTCCATATACTATGGTATAGGGGGAGAAAGTAAAAAAAAGGTTCACTTTATTTACATATCCATTTAAGTTACGGTGAGGAAAGGACTTTTGCACGATACTACTGGAATATCAGTTGCTTTTCTATTGCGTATATTGCCAGGTAAAGTTCGTCATATCCGCACTAGTGAAGGTAAATTATATTCTCACTAGTGAGGATAAATCAGCTGATTACAACAATACAATATTGAAATAACGCCCATCTGTTTAAAGCATAGTGTTGTTGTGTTTGTTTTACTTCGTGTTTAGTCGATGTACAAATGGAAGAATTACCAAAGGCTTTTAAGAAGAAAGTTACTGAAATAAGTCAAGACTTATTACTGGCAAAATATAAGTGTAAATATGAAAAATCCTACAACAAATTCTGTAAGTGGTTAAATGAACAATGCATAAAACCTAGCGAAGTATGCGATGAGGTTGTACTTGTGAATTTATCGGAACTTTCTAAACTTGTCAAAACGAATACCTTGTGGAGTAAATACTCCATGATCAAAAGTTGTTTCAAAATAAATGAAAACATTGACTTTTCTAGTTTTGGAAAATGTATTGCTTTTTTAAAACGTCAGTCAGTGGGATACACGTTTGTTTGTAGTAAATAAGAGTAAATAATGTTTTCAATTTGTAATAATCATATTTTTTGCTGTTGTATCAAATAATGTTTTGCTGTAGTATCGTGAAAAATAGTGTTCAAAACTCGTGGGAAAATGTTCTCTTCAGATGCTCGTTCTCTTTAAATTTCTCGTCTACAACTCGCAATTTAAATACGACTCGCACCAGGAAAAATCACACTTTTCCTACTAGTTGTGACATATACTATATTAATATCCTACACATGAGACAACAATTATGTTAAATTTATAAATGTTTTCCCCCTAAGTTGTTTTGCCTCTTCTCAATTAAATTTGAGATTTTCTGACCAAAAATGTTCGGTTATTTTCAGTTTATCTACAAGGCATAATCGTGCATTCTAACTTACATTGAAAAGTCTTATAATTTCAAATCTCCGCTTAACAAGAGTTGACACGTATTCTTAAAACGTTGTGTATTATTATTTACATACACACATAATGATAAAATAAATACATTCATCTTTTAACCGGCAGACAGCCCGTATCGTGCTGTCACTCCAACACATTTGTAAAGCGTGATTGTATCAAATATTTGACCCACTAAAAGTCATCTAATCGCAATAAAACAAAACCCGTTGGAAAGGAAATGATTTAAACTTTAATTTTTGTATTAACAAGTTTTTTCTAAAACGTATATTTTTCATACATAATCATCGTTTCAGTTTATGAGTTTACTAAAAGCCATGTCACGCGAATGAAATACGCCGAAATGACCTATAATTTCCAGTTTCTATGTCCCTCCCTGCAGCCCGCCCAGTAGGATTTCTTAGTTAAACCTATACACCGTTGGATTCATCACAATTTCCCCTATCTATAACAGCCATCCAATCGAAAATCAGATAAATAGTTCTAAAGTTGTAAGGGGTTTTGTAGACCCTTGCAATTGGTCGGTTTTCCAACCAATAAACAGCCTTACTTAATACACGTGATATCTGTGTGATCGAAGTCTATTTCCAGTCTTATTTTGATATGTCTGTATAGAGAATGCTTCAAGCTAACATTTCGTGTGAACCAAATATGTTTTGCTCGAAAGGCTTGTTGTCTAAGAGCGAGGGAAAGACAGCGTTTTGACGTTCTCAAGCCAAGGATCAATATTTCAAATTAACGGTTTTCCCCGTGCAACGTCCTAGCCGACCCTTGTATACCATGAATGAGACGTTTCTATATTTGTCCTCACTTTTATTATTCAAACAATTCTAAGTCAAACACTTTCATGAAATGATAATTTACAAGTATACAGTTCAATTCTTTGATTTATTCTCTACACTTTGTTATAATAATATTTAATTTTTAGGCAAAGCATGTATTCCTAAATTACGTTTCAAACTTGGCATAGTTTTGATAGCAGTCTTGTAGTAGGAACATAAAAGCTGGTGTTTTCAAAATAAGAAATTTGAAATTGATAAATATTTTTATACAGTTCTACTTAGAACTAAATTACGAAACTTTTTTACATTTATGAAAAAAATTATAAAAAAATGTTTACCACTTTTTATGTAGACCTAAAGTTGAATTTTTATTTTTCGTAACTGGACATTTTTTGTTTCTTGAGCTAATAACTTTGTAAATTTTACATCTATCATTTTTTTACTGGCATAAATAAATTCTTTGAACCTTTCTCTACAAAAAAAGCTATGGAACACTTTTGGATTGGGGTTCATTTACTATTTTTGGCGAATTAAAAAAAGATGCTTCCACACGCCAAAAAAATCCATTTTTGTTAAAGCCACCGGTACTAGGGATAAAAATCTGAATTTTAGCTTTAAAACAGAGTTGCTCGTTTAGTTTGAAAAACAAATGTTGGCTTTATTTTAAATTCATTAAAACTCTACGATTTCTGTAAGGGAATTTGGTTTTTCACTATGTAGTACCAAAGCCTAGAGGATACCATTACAATGTTGTTGAACATACTTCTTATAGTTGTGCAAATGATATTGCACCATGTTTCCCAACTGTGCCAAGATATGACCAGGAAAGTCTGGTGCTATCAAACTCTTCGCCACTTTCAGATATGTCCTGTCAGCTCCCAATAACGTTGTCAGTATGCCAGGGAATCTGAAAAGAGTAAAGTTTTTATTGTACAAAAGTCATAATTCAAATAAATTAAAGAAATAAATATTATTTTGACTATTTAAAAAATTTTATAACTATTTTATATTATCGTTTAAGCTTTTTAAGTTTTTGATATTAAGACTAAATTTCATAAATACCTTTACTTCTGGGTTACTGCTTGCAGTCCTGTTTATTTTTCGTTAGATGACGACCGTTTCGCCTATTTGTATTTATTTATTTATTCCATAAATAAAATTACAAACAATTTACAAATTATCGTCTATGGATTTAGTGCCCACATAGGCACGAGGCCTGTGCGTGGGCAAAACTATTTATCAGGCATTATCAAATCAATTTACTAAATTGAAATAAATAAACATTAATTTGCGTAATGCACGTCAAATTGTTATAATATAGTTCTAACACAACACCCCCAAAGCAGAACAACGAGCGACGGTGCGACATTGTCGCAGAAAGAAAGTGAGGGCTGCAGAAAGATATCGTACAGAATAAAAGTGTTTTGCAGGTCAAAAACTAGGGAATGGCCGTTTCTCGTTACCGATTCTCCATACCACCGATACTTAATCTTTGGTATCAGTATCAAAAATCGATATCCGAACTCGAAACTCGATACCGAGAGATACTCACCAGTTCTCCGTATTTTGAATGTAATCTCCGGTATTTGCAATCACATTCTCTATATTTAAACTTAAACCCAATTCAGCATTTAACAAAAAAATATGAGTAGGAAAACTGTAAAACTTTCTTAATTTGATATTATATGTAGACATTTTCCCTTGTAAAATGTTTAGGCAATTTTTTCGTTTAAGTAAAGGCTCTTGTTTTATTTGTATTCGTGCTTAAGCTTAGTTATTTGTACACAGGAAGGTAGAGTAGGTTCAAGGTCAACCACTTATGGATTCTTTTCTTATCGTGTCTATTTATAGAATTAGGGTGTTGTTACGAATTGATGGGGTGTGTGATCAGAAATATATATTAGTTATATTAATTATTAGAGTTAGTATGTTTAGTGTAAAGATTTTACTTTGCGTAAGACAGATAGAGGTAAACAAGGAAGCATAACAAGGAAGGATGAGCTTGGCGGAAGTGTTTTTGTGATGCACGGAAGAACAGTGTAGTTTGTCAACACGGAAGTTAGATGGGTTATATAAGCATAACCCTAATCTAGATTCGAGGCCAGTCTGTTAAGGTGTTGGGCCGGTAGCTAGGCCAGTCTGTTAAAGTGTGGGGCCGGAAAGTTAGGCCAGTTAGCTAGGGACGTTTGGCCGGGACTTGGCCAAGTATTGTGATCGAGAAGCTAAGGGTTGGAAGCTGGACAGCAAGAGACAAGTCATCACTACGAGAAGTCTACACGAGATTGAAGGACGAAACCGGTTCTGCAATAGAACGAGATTTGAGTGAGTCACAGAATACTTAGTCTATTAATATCACATTGAGTTTGGAGTCAAAAGATTAACGGGAAAGTTTAATTAAAAAGTAAATTCAGTAGCTTTGTTTACCGAGTTCTTGTTTCAGTCTGTCATACGAAAGTAGTATCTAGTAAAGGAGATGTATGTAGAGCATAAGTATAGGATAATGTATCAAACCATATTATGTTTATGTTATTGCATTGTACAAATAAATATAGAGAGATAAGTTTTGCCACTGAACCACTGGAATGCATTGTTATTGATCTGTCTCTTTGTTATTAACATATTAACCTAGTGTTTGAACCCGGGTAATAAGGGTAGTTATTTCAACCCCTAACAGTGTCTACTGTGACGAAAAGTTACAAATTTTATAGACCGGTAACTTAACTATAACAATTATATTTGTTTTAGATCGGGTACAACATTTTGGGCATTTTCGGGATTTACGTTACCCGTTATTTGGTTTTTGTGGGAGTCCTGACAAAGTGCCTTTGTTTTACTTTTTATTCATTCTTGCAAATAGCGACATTTAATTTCCACTTTTTCGATAGTTTACAAGTGTCATCTAAACAACATTTTCACTGACCTTAAATTAAATTTTAACGCCGGTATTTCATAGAAACAAAAACAAATTATCGTTCTCGGGAGTAGTTTTTTTCATGGACATACGCTGTTGTATATTAAATTACGTTTTAACGCTGGCGTTTTATAAAATTAGCGCTAATAATATTCGGACGTCGTATTTTTTTGCGGACATTCGTCATTGTATTTTAAATAATATTTCAACAATGGTAGTTCAGAAAGTTGGCAGAAATTGTGCATACGCTGAGATTGTATTTATTACAAATAATTAGGACTAGTTGAATTACTGGTTGTTTTTTGTTGATAGGTATCGGTATCGAGAATCGAAAAATTTGGTATGGGCCCATCAGTATCATAAACAAAAATTTTAACTCTATCTTCACGACTGGTACAACTATTACTATTTTATCATCTCTGTTCTAGACGTAAATACTTATCATTTATACACTAGTCGATCTGTTTCTCTAGTCGGTCCATTTCAAATGACATTCTGACTATCATTATGCATACGGTTGTTAATCGACTAGTCCGTCCATATCAACCGACATAAGTCAAATAATTAGTCGATCAAGATGAGGATTGCTATTGATGCGTAAAGCTTGACTTGAAAACATTGAGAGCACGGGTGCCTCTGGCAAGCGTGTTGTTTGCACAGTTGCTAAGAAAAATCATTTTACAAAATCTTTAAACTCATTGAGACAGTATAAGGGTGATGCAGTTATTTACAAATCTACCACCAGCGCAGAAGTAACAAAGTTTTATTTAACGATGGGTCCGAGGCAAAATAAAAGAAGACAGAAAAAAGTGATAAAATTGTGATTGATGTAGGCCTAATCGGCGAGTTGAAGCAAGTACTTCATCAACGAACACGGAGACGGATGATGGGCACAATAATTGTTCTATAACTCCTATTTTTTTATAAGTACTCTCCTTCCAGTGCCAGAAGCTATTTGTGAAAGCTGGGGGTCTGTTATTACCAATGTAATGATTAGAAGCCCTGCTACCAGCGATTTTTCATATGAAGAGATTGGAACTACTGATATGTTGGCTTACATATTGACTTTGGACCTCCTGCTGGCTATAACAGACAATTTTTTAAACTTGCCCAATGTCAGAAATATGGGACTCAGTACTACAACAACTTCAAACCAGTCTCAAAAAATAAATTAATACCCCAAGGAGTAACGTCCAAAGATGTAAGGAGAATCCAAGACTATTTTAATGACTCCTTGCCATAATTCAAAATATAAGAAAATGTAAAGTAAAATTAAGGATTAAAGAAGTTTTAAAGCATATCTATAATTTTGTAAAGTATTTTATAGAAATTTAAATAATTACTTAGTTCAATATACACAAAGAATTGATCACGTGCGAACTGCTTACTTATCACGTATAAAACCTCTACGATTTATTATTAAAACGCCCGCACTCGCAGAAAGTTTTTCGACCGTTGCAGAAATATAAAACACATTATGTTTTGGGGCACAACACAAACGTCACATTTAAAATTTAATTATATAGACAACCCAACGCACGGGTTTAAAAGTTCATTAATTAGTTCCATTCATACGCGCACTCGTTCACCAACCACTGTGTCAGTACTGAACCATATCAGACTCATACGCACTACTGAATGAGGAAACACATTTCCAATCAAACAATATTTTTGATATAATTCTTAGAACTGACCCCCACCAATCCAATACACTCGATGTTGCGTAGTGATACCTTGTTTCGTATTACGTAAATTAATGCCAATTAATATTTATTTGTTTGAATTTAGTAAATTGATTTGATAATGCCTGTTAAATAGGCGAAACGGTCGTCATCTAACGAAAAATAAACAGGACTGCAAGCAGTAATCCAGAAGTAAAGTTATTTATGAAATATAATATACCCGGTCCAGTAAGGCAATCAAAAGTAATTCCAACAATAACAGACACTAAGGCCACCATGCTTAGTCAGTTCGCGCAACTGTCACCAAGATAATTTAGCATAGACTATATTATTTAAGTCAAACTTTTCAGGTATATTATGTAAATAATACGACCACGCAGCTGAACCGCTGACGTGAGTTGAGCGAATTTCCAAAATTGAATTTATATGTTTTTGGGTTTCAAACAACTATTTGGGAAATTGATCTACTTACGAAGGTGTTGCCAGCATGTACCAAATATATTGCCATCGGTCACCACGGTAAAAGCCGTGGATTTAATTCTGGTACTTTTGCGGTATTTTATGTTTTGATTGTTTTTGGGGGAACCAGAAGGGCTATAAGGTCGCGTAAAAAAACAAAATGTGCAGAATTATTTTGTATGTCTATTTTTTTAAAGAAAACTTCAAAAAAATTTTATTCTAGTATGAAAAATCACAAAAAATTGTTACTTCCGGTCAAAAATTTGGTCTACTTCCGGTCAATTTTTTTGGCTAATGAACTCGTCCAAACGACTTAAAAAACCAACTTGTGTGGTAAATTTGGATCAAATCGGACATAAAATGCGTCCGTTAGAGTGCACACAATTATATACATAATACTTCCGGTGAAAAATGTGGTCTACTTCGAGTCAATTTTTTTGGCTAATCAACTCGTCTAAGTGTCTTAGAAAACCAACCTGTGTACCAAATCGGACATAAAATGCGTCCGTTAGAGTGCGCACACCCAAATTACATGGTACTTCCGGTCAAAAATGTGGTCTACTTCCGGTCAATTTTTTGGCTAATCAACTCGTCCAAGTGACTTAGACAACCAACGTGTGTACCAAATTTGGACCAAATCGGACGTAAAATGCGTCAGTTAGAGTGCGCACACATATATACATAAAGTTACTTCCAGTCAAAATAGTCAATTTTTTTGGCTAACCTACCAGTTCAAGCGATTTAGAAACCCAATGTGTGTACCAAATTTGGTCCAAATCGGACGTAAAATGCATCCATTGCAGTGCGCACACATATATACACAATATATATATGATTTTTAATAACACCCCAAAACGTGTTCTGGGGACCATGATCGGTGCTCATTTGCTACTCCCGACCTTGGGTCTTACCATAAGGGCCACTGCAATAGCTCATTTTTCCTATGGAAATTCTCTAATAAGAGGGCTCTGTTATGTAACACAATAGAGGGCTCTGTCCCTGCTTGCATTGCTCACCAACACCCGCAGTGACTTGCGGCTTCACCGCTCGCTCCCCATCTGCAATCGTAGCGAAGCAAAGGCAAACAGATTATTGTATACTTTAAAATGACAATTGATTTGGACAGAAGCACTTGGACCGGGGTAGAATAGAACAGTCTTTATTTCGGACCAAGTTAGGACCATCAAGTCCTCGCTTGCACTTAACCCACACACAGTTAAAATATTGACGTACTTAATTTAAGCCTAAAACAAAACAAAAACTAGCGAAAACATGGAACAACACCTGCCACGTTCCTCTTATAATCTGACCTTTTTTGTGATCCGACCATACTCTCGGTCCCGTTGGTAACGGATTAGCAGGGTTCTACTTTATTTATTTGTAAAAAAAGCGTACTTTGGTATGAAAGTGTCTGAAATGGGAATATTTCGTATCATATTTTGGTCTCAGATCTAACCATTAACTACCCTATTTGGAATATTATTTCGCAGCACCATCTTCAGCCATTATTTTTAAACTGATGTGAGAAAAATAATAAAATAGATTCAATAAATTAAAGAAATCAGTAGGGTGGAGGAAGCAACAATTAACATTTTGGGTAATAACAGGTCCTTGAACCATCAAATGGCATGAATCTTACAAATAATAATTATAGTCTATGCTCAAATCAAACGGTAGAACCTTTTCAACAAAACCAAAGAGTTTTCCATCCAAAACCATTCATATTGAAAATGTTAAAAACATAGATTTCAAAATTTGTTTGCTTAATACACTTACTTTTCATTCGTTATCAACGATTCAGGACAGTCGAGGAAGAGCGGAATCATATTCTGCAACAATGCTATAACGGCTGTGTGCAGATGGTAAGACTGAAGGACTGAAACTAAGCTAAAACCTTGGGTACAGATTAGCGGCACGTTATGTCCAACGGTCGTCAATTGTAGGCAGACGTAGATGGCCATCACTTGTTGTTTCTGAACTCCATCGTTCAGCACTTCCAACTCCTGGAACATTCAACATTTTTAGTTAATCACTTGGTCTATTCGAGTTTCAGAAGGAAGTACAAGTAGCTCATACAATTTCAAACAGACTATCCACTATAGGCACTATATTTAAAAGCACTATAGGCACTCGGTCTTTCAATGATATAACAGACATTTCTGATGGACTGACGTAGCCACAAAGACATTTTCTCAAATATTACATAATTAAGAAGCATTTAAGTTGATTTTTTTAAAATTATATCCATATTATTGATCATATGAATTGCTGATTGTAACAGTATAAGTAAATGTATTATAAGAGTTTTAAAAAACTAGGGGCTCTGCCCCTGAACGCTTCACTTTGCTCACAGTTGGAAAATTCACTAAAGAATCTCGTAAATCTTTGGCTCGTTTGCACATAGGTTTGTAAAATTATGAAACCAGGCTTAAATATATTAACAGTAATTACAAGATTATTTATAACCTCAAATACATGCTTTAGAAACGTGAGAGGCTTTCATTCCGATTTTAGTCCTAGTTCTACTATCTTCTGTCAACTAAAGTTTTGAAACCAGACCTAAATATAGTAAAAATTATTGCAGGATTAACATAACCTCATTACTATGTTTAAGAAATGAGCCATGCCTATATTACAAAATTGACTTTTCGAATTTATCCATCTTTGCCAATGTACCTTTATTTTGACAAAATAAATTGTTAAATCAGGCCCAATTTGTTCTAATTCTAACATGCTAAAACAGAAATTAGCTTGTTTTTTAACAGTAATTAAAAACTATTCAATGAACAGCTAATAAAACAGTATAAATTGGCTTGTTTATAAACAGCTGTTTTGATCGCTTTATTTACTATTTCCTTGTTATTTTGTAACCAACATGGCAACCCATAAGACCCTATGTTAAAATTTTTCAACTTTTAAATTAGATTTTCTCAAAAAATTGCGTTTTACACGAAATACAACTATATGGGTGTACTTAAAAATCAAAACTACACCTAAATACAAAATTCCTTTAAATTCGTTAGAGCCGTTTTCGAGATTTGCGACATATACAAAGATAGATACAAGAATTGCTCATTTAAAGTAATAGGATAAATAACTGTTACATGAATAAATAATTTTTATTCTTGAAAGTACCGACAAGCCATTTTCATGATGTGATGACAATTTTTTTTTTTTTTTTTGTCAGAAAAGTTTTGTTTGTGGGAAAGTTGTAGCTAATGAGTTGCTCTTACCTAAAATGTACCTCTACGATCAGATAACTTCAATGTATAACTTCAAGATATTTCACTTTAAAAATTTGTATCAGCCGCAATTTTGAAAATTGCTAAAATAAATTCTTGGCGTTTGGTACACTTGTAAATCACAACATACAAAATTTGACCTCAATATCTTATATGATTCTGGAGTTACAGTGAGCTTTTGTAAAAAAACAAAATAGCGGATTGCGATTAAACTAAGCCGATTCAAAAAAAAAGTTGCTGTACATTTTACTTACTCACTATACTATAGTATAGAGAAAGTATAGTGATCGCAAAAAAAAATCGATGTTGAGATTTTTGTGGAAATGTCCGTTTTGGGACCCCCTGAGTCCAAAAAAGTGGTTTGTACAAAATGTCTGTCTGTATGTCAATGTATGTATGTATGTCTGTATGTATGTAGGCCTATGTATATGCGTAAGAAATATACCAGGTGTCTTAAAGGTCCCACTACCCCCTTTAACTTTTGTGTTTGTTAAAACAAACAAATATCCTTTGGAGAACGATACTAACTTAACCCAAAGTATATTTTGAAGCAATCGGAAATTTTGAGTGTCCCCTAAAAATGGGGAATTTAAGGGGCAACTCAAAATTTTTAAATTTGACGTATGGTCATGTGATACCTTATTTTAAAGATCTATTTAAGACTAAGAAAATCACATAAAGAAAATAAAAATCGGACCACCTAAAACAAAATGGCGGCCCTAAACGTGTTGAAATAAATCAACACAAAGTTGCTAATATCTCGAAAAGGAAGAGTTTTTAGAAAAAATTTCAAGAGACAAAAAATGTTTATTTCAAAGTGCTTGACCTAACATATTGCTTCCAAATCGATTTCGTAAATTTTAAGTCGACTCCTAATTTTAGAAAATTTTAAAAAAAATAAAATTGACAAAATCGATTTGAAAGGTACCTCGGCCTCGGTTTTTTACTTTTAGAGGCCACTATGTTTAGACGTTTTTTATTACATACTATTTTTAATAGTAACCTAGCAAGTAAACATACAGTGACTAAATACTATAGGTTAGAACTTTAGGCTATTTTTTATAATTATTCTTGCATTTCTGTTGTTTACTAAAACAATACCCAACCTAGCAACGTTTAAAAAAATAGTGGCCTCCGTATAACACGTAAGTACCCAAAATATTCTCTTACCTCAGATTCTGATTCTAAGTCTGGAATCGCGGTAAACGCAGTCAATGGATTCGACAACGAATGTTTAATATCCACATCCGATTGGTCCATTAGATGCAGATGGAGTTTATACGCTGTCTGCCATAACCAAACAATCAGAGCTTGTTCACTCGAGTTGGGTCGAACCATCGATGAAGCTAGACTTGACATCTGTAATATAAAATATAAAATTACGGTGAATGCACAATTTAACGGCCACTAGAAGACGACGTTGTTAAGAAAGACCATTGAAAGTATGACATCAATAGCCCACATTTAACATGTACTTCTCCACACTTCTTATTTAAGGAAAAGACGGAAACAAATAAATGGTTTAGTATTTCACTCATTTCTCAAGCTGCACAGCCAGACGGGAAGGGTTATTCACGATTCCAAACATGTCAAACCCAATTCCAGTTATGAAAAGAGCTGAAATAAATATTTATGGATTACTCTTATTGGTAATTTCTTACTTTGTACAAATTAAATTTTTTTTTTTTATTTCCAATGAAATGCCTAATCAGTTCTCACAACTAGCCACATTTTCCTAGATTTTATTACTGCTTTACTACTGACGTTTTAATACCGGTATTTCATAAAATTAGCACTAATTGTGTTCAGGCATTAATTTTTTTCCTCGGGCATCGATTTCTTTCGCGGACATTCACTATGATATTTTAAATTACGTTTTAACATCGGTATTTCATTAAACTAACATTAATTGTATTACCAGTATTTCATAAAACTAGTGGCTTGTAGGGGCAATAGCCCCAATATATAGGCTATATTTCTAGGAGCAATACCTCTTCGTGATGGCCCACCTTTGCGAGGTGGTCTTGCAGCGTTATTCGTTACAGTAAAAAAGTACAGTTGAAATAATTTTATAATGTGTTTAAATCCAATAATCATATAGCCTTAGTTTTGATTTTACTTCTCACTTTAAAACAAAAACACAGCTACAATAACAAAACACATCACAAAACTGCACATTCAGGTGTTGTTATGATAGCTGAATTTTCCAATTTATATACAATCACCTGTTTTTAACACTAAAATCACTTGATTTACACCTATATATTCCCATGCTATTTAAATGGGAATTATAATATACAATCACCTGTTTTTAACACTAAAATCACTTGATTTACAACTACATATTCCCATGCTATTTAAATGGTAATTATTTTATTCGGTAACAAATTTTTGTGACATAATTAACAAAAATGAATATTTTCCCCCAAAACTTCATGCCCAGACCTTTAAAATGAGACCTCTCCCAGCTTTCTACGACCTACCGTTCGCTCACAATATCATTTGCAAATTTGGGCTTACGGAATTAGATATATAGATCAGCAGAAAATAGTCCATTATATCGAAAATCTGTTAAATCGAGCATTATTAGATTATTTGTGTTGTGTTATTTACCAAAGTTGAGGTAGTGGACTCACCACACTGTTCATTGAACATCTAAAACTTGTTATAAAAATTTACTATATAAATGAGTCGTGTATACAGTTGGTGTAGTATTTTAATGTTGACCAATCAAATTGAATGCATGTTCGTTCAACTTACCTGTTTCACGCTATCAGTTATACTTCCACTGCTTACAGGAGAACTTGGGCAGAACATTTTGGCTACTTTGACAATCAGCATGGCAACTCTTACATGAACAGAGTGCGGTAGAAACAGCTCCTGTCCTTGGCTATAAAAACATAAACTAACTTGTATTTAGTTGGATTTTTGGATTATAGGTTAAAACAGGTTGGACTACAATTAAATAAATGTTTAACTATGTTGATGTTTAGAAAGTGATGTTTCCAGACAACTGTATGAATATTAATATTAATTTGGTTGTTGTTATAGCACATAATGTATTAAATGTGCGCAAATCTTTCGTAAAGATTGTAACATCTTTTGACTATTAAAATACTATCTAAAGAATAAACTCCATGCATCTTTGTATGGTTTCTATAATTCCCTTCTATGTGGATGAAAAAAATGAAAATTGGAAAATTGTTTTTAAGTTTTAGCGGGCGTTTCCGATTCCGAAGTTCTTTCGGTTTTTATAAATTTTGACAAAACAATTTAGTTTTGCATTAGACTTTCATGAAATGTTATCTCGATGTTTATAACATCTAATAAATCAATCTTTATTCATCCTTTTTATAAACATACTAGCCCAACCCGGCTTTGCACGGATAGACAAATCAACCTGATACTAATAATTGGTGTTTTAGTTCATTGTAGGCCTAACCTAAAATTATATTCAGTTTTTGATCCAAATCAGTTGTTGATCAAAATCAGCTGTTTTAAGCTTTTCATACGAACAGCTGTTTTTTGTGTCCCTGATAAAATCAAAAGAAATCTTTCTTCTTCTTCCTTAGATTGACCTTCCATAAGACTAACATTGAAACTTTGAGGGCCACTGGGGCGTAGCCCTTATGTCCTAGGACTTCGGTAAATGGCCTAAAACCTTCCCAGGGTTAACCTGTGTTACTATGCAAAATTTCAAAGCAATCGGATGGACGGTTTGGTAACGCATAAAGGACAAACATACAAACAGACGGACATACATTGAATTTTATATATATAGAGTACATTTATATAAGGCAGATCATATAGTAATAATATTAATAATTTAACAACACATACATTTTTTCCAGTTTAAAACTTTGTGGTTCTTAAAATTAATTTTAAATATTAAAATTACAAAATTTCAATAACACTTACATTCATAAAATTATGATAACAAAAAATACACATACATAAAATTTAATATCTACAAACTTCATTTTTTATTCTATTATGTGACCTTAGCCAGTAATATTAATTTAAATGTTACGTAATAATAATTTTTAATTAGTTACTTTCATGGTTCTGATAGTGTACAAGGAGAACAATGAATAAAAACATAAATAAATGTGATGTGTACTCATTTATATAAAGAGTGTCCCATAAGTAATGTGTCAAACTCCGGGGAATGGTTCTATGGGTCAAAATAAGATAAAAAGTTCATTTAAACAAAACTCCAAAACGCTTTGTTTTCTACATATCCGCCATTTCGTTTTTTGTACAAAATAGTTCTTATCTAGAGAACGGTTTGACTGATTGAGTTCAAACATGGCAAGAAGTTTAACCAAACAATGCTATATCTCAAGAAAAATAAGCTATCAAATCCAAATATGAGTTTCAAAATGGCGGTTGTTTGAAAATTTCAAACCTAAATTACTCAAAAACCGTACGTTTCAACAAGAAACGTCAAGACTCCTTTTGTGTAGCCCTTTCAATTCCCTGTCGGATGGTGTATCTGTCAAAACAATCGGATGAAGGGTGATAGTTAAGTTATGTGTAATAATTGGTTCATCCTATACCAACACAGTAAATATTGTACTACAATATTGTATCTACATTATTTGCTGTCATTATCTTTAACTTAGCTATTATCATTCATCGATTGTTTTGACAGTTACACCATCCGTTAGGGAATCGAAAGGGCTACAAAAAAGGTGTCTTGACATTTTCTTGTTAAAATATACGGTTTTTGAGTAATTTAGGTTTGAAATTTTCAAACAGACGCCACTTTGAAACACATGATTGGATAGAATTGATTATTTTTCTTGAGACAGATCATTGTTAGGTTAAACTTAATGCCAAGTTTGAACTCAATCAGTCAAACCGTTCTCTAGATATGAATTATTTTGTTAAAAATACAAAATGGCGGATATCTGGAAACGAAGAGTTTTTGGAAAAAATGTTATTCTTGATTTTCTCTTTACCTATAGAACTATTCTCCAAAGTTTGGCTCTTTACTTATGGGACGCCCTGTATATAATAGGCTATGTCACATCAAGAAACTCCCTCACGGTGTAGACAGCATTGAGCTTCAGCAACCCCTTTAATTTGTTTTTCGTTATTGACATTGACGACATTGACTTCTATCGTCTCTTTGAACTCTTTAGGCAGTTTGTTCAAGAAGCGCAATCTAGCCTCAGACAGTAGCTTGTCGAAGGCTTTTATTCTGTGCTGATTGCCACATAAGTCATTTTGATGGCATGTATGCACATCAGTGTTTCATGTCACAGTGTTTTTACTTTTAATATAAAATTACTTCAAAAATAAACATACAGGGAAAGGTCAAAATACCTAGCTTTTTAAATGTATCTCTACAGGAATCACTATGGCCCAAACGAGCTATAACTCTTACTTTCGTAAACTGAAAATCCTTTGGGTCATTCACTTTGATGAACTATCACACAGAGCAATTCCATAATTTAGGTGAGAAGAGAATAGACCAAAGTATGCTAATTGTAGAATGTGTTCTGAACAGACCGAGTAGAAAAACCATTGAACTCAGTGTTTTGAACGGTTCATTAACCCTGGAACCGGCAGATCGCACGAAACGTGCGATCATGACAACACATTTATAACTCGTGATTGCATTGAATATTTGACCCACTAAAAATCTTCCAATCTCAAAAAGACAAACACCATTGGAAAGGTAATGTTTCAAACTTTAATTTTTGTATTTACAATTTCCTTCTAAAACGTATATTAACATACGTAATCATCGTTGCAATTTATTAGTTTTCTACAAATCAATCGGCGCCCGAATACTCATACAAAACATAACGAAATAACTCAACTTTCGTCAATCTCTACAGCCCGCCCAGTAGGTTTTCTTAGTTAAACCTATATATCGATGGAGTCATCACAATTTCCCCTATCCAAAACTTCCATCCAATCGAAAATCGGACAAATAGGTGGGAAGTTATTGAGCGGTTTGTATACCCTTGTAATTGGTCAGTTTTCCAACCAATAAACAGCCTTACTTATTACCCGTGATATCTGTGTGACCACAATCTATTTTTAGAGATATTTTGCTATCTTTGTAAAGATAATGCTTCAAGCTAACTTTCCCTGTAAACAAAAAATATTCTGTTTGAACAGTTTGTTGTGTATAGCCGTGGGAAAGTGACTGTTATTACGTTCTCATCCTACGTTTGAATTTGAACCCTAACGTACTTTTTAACATGGGTAGATATAGGAGTTTTTGCGGCCTTCTCGTATAGCTTGTATGGATGAGAGGTTTATATATTTCTTCTCACTTTTGTTATTCAAATAATTCTAAGTCAAACACTTTTATGAAAAGATAATTTACAAGTATACAGTTCAATTCCTTGATTTATTCTATACACTTTGTTATAATATTTCATTTTTGGGCAAAGCATATATTAGTAAATTAAGTTTCAAACTTGAGAGCAGTCTTGTAGTAGGAACATAAAAACTCGTGTTTTCAAAATAAGAAATTTGAAAATGTAAAATGTTTTTATACAGTTCTATTTAGAACTAAATTAGACATTTTTTTTACATTTATGGAAAAAATTACTGGCATATATAAATTTTGTGAACCTTTTTCTACAAAAAAGTTATGGAACACTTTTGGATTGGGGTTCATTTACTATTTTTGGCGAATTTTTTAATAAATGCTTGCACACGCCAAACAATTCATTTTCGTTAAAGCTGCCGGTTCTAGAGTTAATGTGCTCTGCCCAAGTTAGTTTGCTATCAAGGATGAGTCCTAGAAACTTTATCGATGGTACTTGTTGTTCATCCAACGATATACTCAGGCCTTCTTCTAAGTCCGGCTTTAAACCAAAAAGCATGCACTTGGTCTTTAATATAAAATATCTTGTGGGGAAAACCTCGATGATTATCGTCGTCAGCCCAATAGAAAAGAAGCAAGAAATAAATATAAAAATACATAGTAAAATTTTACCTCAACAAGAATTGTAAAAAAAAAAAAACACAAATACTTTGTTACTGTTCATATCACTTAAGTTTTATTACATACCCTTCGATAGAAACAAAACCCCAATTTAAATGGGTGATGAGATATCTTGCTACGTTGTTCCTAATAGAGATGATAGGACACGCTAGCCAGTCCTCTAAGATGGCCAGATCTGAATCAGTAGGATGCCACGCACCAAGCGGTAGTTCTTTCACCAGATACAGTACCAACTGTACAGAACAAAAAGTATAAACAATGAAATAAATACAGATATTCATACACGTACTACTAAACCACCATGAGAAATTATACTAGTTGCAACTTTGAAAAAGTAATAGCTAAGTTGCACTACAAACTTAAAATGGACAATGGTGTTATTTGGAGATGCCATGTGGAATACATTTTTCATTCCAAAGTTGCAGTGGAGGATTGGTACATATTTTATTACAACTTGATCAGATGTTATTTAATCAGTTGTTTTATTGAACAATACATTGTAATTATCTATACAAAAATAATTCGACCATGCAGCTGAACCGCTGACGTGAGTTGAGCAAATTTCCAAAATTAAGTTTATAGGCCTATGTTTCAGGGTTTCAACCAACAATTTTGGAAATAGGTCTATTCACGACGGTGCTGAATAGTTTCAAAATGGTTCGCATACCATTCCGTATACTGGGAGTATCTTCAATACAAAATGCATTGCGTGCTTTGCACGCCAACCCCACGCTAGAATCCACCACATGGCTTTGAACCGGGTACTTCTATGGTATTTTACGTTTTGATCGATTTTGGGGGAACCGAGCGAGCTATAAGGTCGAGTAAAAAAACAAATCGTGCAGAATAACATCCTACATTCATATTTGTAGAAAAAACTCAAAAACAAATTCATTCTCGTAGGAAAAATCTCAAAAAAAAAAAACTTCCGGTCAAAAAACGTGCTTCTGATTGTTGGATTTTTTGGCTAACGAACTCGTCCGAGCGACATAGACAACCAACATGTGTACCAAATTTTAACCATGGGGCTAGAGTGCGAACACATATAACACAATAAACTAGGTTACGTACCTTGCGTACCGTCAACAGTTCTGTCCTTTAATTGGCGACGACCGGTTTCGGAAGCTTACGCTTCCATTGTCAAGTCATAAGAAATAAAACACAAACAACAAAAACACACCTAACACTAAATAAAATAACACATGTCTAACGTCAATAAATAAAAACATAAAACACACTTCGTACCACCCCTTGTCACACAAGATGGCCGCATTCCACAGCTTAACCAATAGACTCCTGACAGTGCCCCTCGATAGGGATGGCTACAATTCTGAGCTATCTGTGATTAAACACATAGCTGTAGCAAATGGTTATAACAGCACAGTAATAGATAGTATCATCCGCAAGCATACTAATAAACGTAGGCAGACCGCAATGCCCAAACCTAAACAAAAATATGTATGTTTCGAGTATGGAGATAAATTACATTATACTATTAAAAATGAGTTGAGGAAACAGAACGTCACATTGTCCTGCAGGACCTCCAACAGACTAGAAAGATTAGTGGGACGCAGAACGAATGGCAAAAAGGACGATTTCCAACAAACAGGAATCTATAAAATCAGGTGTTCGGACTGCCCTAAGTTCTACATCGGACAAACGGGTCGGGCATTTAAAACTAGATTTCGCGAACATATCCCTAGAAAATCGCAATTAACACAAAAATCTAAGTTTGCCGAGCACCTCGTACAAAATTGCCACAACGTTGCAGATATCAATACCAACATGGATATTCTACACAAATGCCGGAAGTCTCCTTTTATGTCAAGTTTGGAGGAAATGCACATATACAATGCATTTAAATACGACGCCTACAACACCCTCAACGAGAAATTAAAATATAGTTCTAACGTGCTGTTCAACGCCATTAACCGCATAAATACACCGAGCCTAGGGAATAAGATAAGCAGCGAGCAAGTGGGGGTAGGGTAGAGGTAGCAATCACGTGGAGGTTAGTTTCGTACGAATACTGTAGCAGTATGCGTGAAATGTGTCGTGTGTTTTATGTTTTTATTTATTGTCGTCCTTTTTGCCATTCGTTCTGCGTCCCACTAATCTTTCTAGTCTGTTGGAGGTCCTGCAGGACAATGTGACGTTCTGTTTCCTCAACTCATTTTTAATAGTATAATGTAATTTATCTCCATACTCGACACATACGTATTTTTGTTTAGGTTTGGGCATTGCGGTCTGCCTACGTTTATTAGTATGCTTGCGGATGATACTATCTATTACTGTGCTGTTATAACCATTTGCTACAGCTATGTGTTTAATCACAGATAGCTCAGAATTGTAGCCATCCCTATCGAGGGGCACTGTCAGGAGTCTATTGGTTAAGCTGTGGAATGCGGCCATCTTGTGTGACATGGGATGGTACGAAGTGTGTTTTATGTTTTTATTTATTGACGTTAGACATGTGTTATTTTATTTAGTGTTAGGTGTGTTTTTGTTGTTTGTGTTTTATTTCTTATGACTTGACAATGGAAGCGTAAGCTTCCGAAACCGGTCGTCGCCAATTAAAGGACAGAACTGTTGACGGTACGCAAGGTACGTAACCTAGTTTATTACTAATTACAGTTCAGGAGGCAAACAATCATGTATAAACATATAACATATATATATGATTTTTAATGACACCCCAAAACGTGATCTGGGGACCATGATCGGTGCTCATTTGCTACTCCCGACCTTCGGTTTTACCATAAGGGCTACGGCAATAGCTCATTTTTACTTTTTCCTATGGAAATTCGCTAACAATCCAAATACCCCCTCACTCGCTCATCACGAAATCTCCAAAACCCGAACGGATTGGAATGAAATTTGGTATGTAGCTTCTTTTACGACCCTAGGTGCTCGGTAAGAAAGGGTTTAAAAAAATTCGAAATTTTAGTGGGGTTTGGGGGTTAAAGTTACTAAAAATCCCCATAAGAAATACATAGTGTAATATATTTATTGATATAATATATTTTTTGTTAATATACATTTAACTTTGATTTGTCTATCCGTGCAAAGCCAGATCGGGCCAGCTAGTTAGTTACATTAATGACAGTAGGTACTGGTGAAACTCCCAATTAAATACATTGACAAAACACCTGAAGGATTACTGTATACAGTAGAACGTCCGTTATCCAAGTTTCCGTATTAACCGAGGCAAATTAAAAAAAAAACTTTCGTCAAAATCTATTCTGTTAACTTCAAAACAAATGTAAGTTAACTGAATTGATTTCGATAAGGAATTCATAGCTTGAGAGGATTCCTCAATAAGTGAATTTATAATAAATACTTTTGTGTTAGATTGAACAGAAAGAAAACATAACTGTCGTTTGCCTTGTACATCCTGAAAACATTTCTGCTCCTTACCCAACGCAATAGTATGGTGACCTTTAGCGGACGGGTAGTATAGTGAATGACAAAGCAGTCAATTCAATTCAATTTTCAATTTCAATTTATTTCCTCAAATAATCAAATAGAACATAAATTACATATATATATATTATGAAGGATCAAAAAATGCCCACATGGGTCTAAGCCTGTGAGTGGGCACAAGTCGCTATGCACACAATGAGAATAAGAGACAAGAGTAAATAAAAATAACAAGATTCCATTAAACATTATCATGTTGAGCTGAGACAATCTACTAACAAAACTAAACTACTACCTATTATTAGGTTTCCAAATAAATTTGTCCCTGCAAAACTAACATAAACAAGATGTTATCATTTATATTGAAGCGTAATACAAGTTGGACCTTAGACCAGTAGTTCAGTCGGTACATATCAGACAATGAGGGAACGATATGGTTCATATCTATCTGTAAGTAGATAAGATAACCTGCTCGGCAGCATCCCTTCCCAATTCAAACAGCCATTAATTAATAAGCCTTTTAAAATTAAATAACTTATAATTTTTAAACAGACGTAGCTTGCCTGGAAGATTTTGATACAAAACTTGTGCTGTGTAATGAGAGTTAGTGACAGAAAACGTTTGTAACTTATGGTTACAAGAAATAAAATAAAATGTTAATTATACTCTGTAAAAAAAAAATGGGTTTCGGTAAAAAGTTCAAAAAATAAAAAAAAATATGTCTTAAATCAAAAAATAAAAATGCTATATGTGGATTATCTAATAACCATTAATATCTCTTCAACGCCTCCTTCACCTATTTACCTTAAAAAACAAAAATCGTCGCTCATGTACCACTTAAAAACTGCTTATGCACCTCCTAGGCCTATTGCCTCACCACAATAATAATCATCACCCACCTTAACTCTCCATAACCTCTTTCTTCCAACTTCAACGTAGAACAACATTAAATATTTCACCTTACTTCAACTCATCTTATTATTATAACCTTAAAACTCACCTTACTTAAATTCACCTTAAAATTCACCTTCACTTGACTCCCATAATCTCAATAATAAAAAAAATAATCATGATAGTTTGCGATAATCCACATATAACCTCACTCATGCTCTGTTTGCATATATTTATTTATAATTACTAATCATTGAAAATACTTGTTAATTAATTCTATTTTCTTAGGGGTGGGAACTTGGCTAATTAAAGTATTGACTAAATGGACACACGTGGCTATATAAAGAAATTCAAAGCATTGTGGCAGCAACTATTCGTTTACTCTGACATAATTAAAGAATGCTGATTTACAAAGAAATACATCAAGACTACAAAAAACAAACAACAAATCATTTATATATAAATATGTACAAGTTACAATTAGGCCCTAGTTCACCTATCGTATGACGCAATAACTAAGAAAATTGAAGCTAAGTTATTTCTCAAAAAATTGCAAAATTCTAAAATGCAGACTTCAAAAAATTGAAACTAATGGCCATATTTACTCACGATACCAGTTGTTCTTGTAATTTAACTTTGTTTTGCACTGACTCTATTTGATTTCGCTAGCTTATTCCCATGGCGTTAGTCCGGTCACATGGCGGCTTTTTATAACTTCACTTTTTAGGAAAAGTACACAACAGATTTTAGTTTCTAAGTTTTCACCAACTTTCAAACACTTCTACTTCAGTTTAATACAACATTTGTTGCGGTTTTAAGGAAAATATAACATTTACGACGACTTTTCACCACCATCGTCCAGTTACTTAAACAGTTCGTTACGCCATTTTGATAGAAGACCCCGCTACAAAAACGTTCCAATTCGTTCCAAGTAAGAAGCAATACGTCTCACAACGTTCCACTTACGTTCTGCATTCCGTGACATCTGTGTTCTTTTATATACATAGATTGGTCCCTTCTCTCTCTTCCAGCTGCTTTCATGATCACTGTACACATCATCATATTAAGTTTTTTTTTATTCATATTACATTGTGCCATATACTGTTGTTATATTCCTTTTATTTTTATTATTATTCATTTATTTATCGAACTGTTTATAGTCTTAAATACCGCTTCATATTAT
>JAGFPH010001865.1:216359-237867 GCA_018207615.1 Philaenus spumarius
GTTTCTTATTTTATTAATTTCTCTGTGACATGGACATGAGTGTTACACGTTTTTATTAGCTTGTTAGACCTTATCCTAAAGAAATTTGAAGAACGCGTTAAATGTTCGTGATCAACTTTATCGAAAATGTTATTATAATTTTGAAATATATAAATGGCCAGGGTTCTTACAAACAATTGCCTTACACTCAGCACTTTAAAAGTATCAAAGACAGCGTTTGAGGAAAAACTTCGGCTCTTTTTTAATATTGCTTTTTGAATTACATTAAGTGGCTCAAGAATCGAACCGAAAGCCCCGCCCCAAGCTATTATCCCCCCCCATAAGTAAAGACTGGCAATACACGTAGTACGCGAGTTTTAATTCATGGAAATTTAGAATGTCACTAAGTTGCCTGAAAACATAAATTAATTTTCTAATTTTTTCTTTTAAAAACATAATCTGTTCAGTCCATTTCATTCTCTTATCGAATAATACCCCTAAATATTTATAGGACTCGACCCTTTCTATGTATCCACATAAACATGTATTATTAATGTAATCACCACATGTGTGCAGTTTTAAGCTATTATTTTTGAAATCTGTATTTTCCCTTAATGATACGGGTAGAAACTTAGTTTTAGAGACATTAAGTGATAAAAGGTTTTAATCAAACCACTTTTTTACGTCCGATAACCCTTTTAGAGCTTTAATTTCAACATCTTTCCAACTATCGCCTTCAAATAAAATGGCTGTATCGTCAGCAAAAAGAAAGAATTTCCCCTCGATAGGTAAATTACTTAAGTTATTTATGTAAATTAAGAACAAAATAGGCCCTAGCGTACTTCCCTGAACAACCCCATAGTCAACCGCGATCTGATCACTATTAACTCCACACATAGACACAATTTGTTTCCTGTTAGAAAGGTAGCTCTCAAACCACGAATAAGTTTTGCCACGGCAACCGCATAATGCTAATTTACGCAATAGTTTGCTACGATCGACAGAGTCGAACGCCTTAGCGAGGTCTAAAAACACTACAAGGCTACGTCTGTTAGAACTGATCGCATCATTAATGTTACGAGTAAGATGAAACAAAGCATCGGATATACCCTTATCCCGTCTAAACCCATATTGACAGTCACTTAAAGCATTGTTAAAGTTTAAAAAAGTAACTAACTGGTCCTTAACGACTTTTTCTAATATTTTGCAAAACACGCTTAGTAGAGAAATAGGAAATAGAAATAGTCTTGGGCCTGTTTACACTCCCCTCCTCGCGGCATCGTATTTAGGACTCACCATCCTTTCCCATGAGTTGTTTCTTTCCCCTGCTACTGTATTTTGTTTTTAGTCGGTGTCGGTGTTAAACTTTGTGAATGAGAGTGTCACTATGACTGGAAAGCGAAAGCGTGTTGTTTTTATCTTTAAACACAAAATGGGAAGCAATTAAATGATTGGATGGAGGTGATTCAATACGAATAGTGACAAGTGATTTAGGTGTGGAGAAGTGACCGTCGGGGATTGGACACAAAATAGATCGGAAATTTAAAAGTATCCATGGAATTCTCAACGGTATTTAAATAAAGAAGAGGATGGACAATCAATGAAAAAAAGCGAGCATGAAAAACTTCTGAGGCAATATTTTTGTGGTTTTTATTACAGTAGCTTTCAGTATCTAATTTCTTTCATTTTGAGTACATAATCAAACCTTCTTTGTTTATTTTAAAACTATATTATTTAAAGTCAAATAAAATATATTTTGAAGTAAGTATGGTTCCAAATAAGCCTATAACGACATAAATGACTCGGGAACTCATACTTCAAAGGTTTTCTCATTGCCTGCAGTTTTAACCGAGTTTTTGGTTATCCTACCTAGGTTCCACTGTATAAGTAAAAGAGAATTCAAATAATTAGTAATAAAAATAATATATTTTAAATCATAATAACAATATGACAACTAGGCTTGGGCAATGTCGTTCAGTTTACAGAAGTAGTTCAGTGAATCTCCTTCAGTGAAAGGAACTAGTTCACCATTGTAGTTCAGTAGTTCAATTAGTTCAGTAGTTCAGAACGTATTGAATGAGATGTAGTGAGTGATTTATAAATTGTAATACAAGTCATAGCATTGAATGTTTTCCAAACTACTGACATCAGGATAGCGATACTAAAACACAATGTGTAACATTAAGCTACACAATATTATTGCATACTAGGGGAAACCACTGCGTGCTCCGCACGCCAACCCCATTTTAACCTTCTATACACATAATCATGTTATCTTTTCTTTATAATAAAGGTGTAGGATTAATAATAACCCCAAAGCTAAGATGGTAAATAATGTTAAATGTTCAAAAAAACCTAAACCTAAAAGTTAGAAATACAATAAATAGTTGCTTCAAAATTATATATCAGGTGTTAATGGAAATATTAGAGCAAACAGCTGTTTTATGTGTTAATTTATTCAAATAGTTGCTATGCTCATAATTCATCAGTCTAGGCCTAACCTAAGAATTTTTTCCGACTAAATTTACAAATATTGAAATAAAAAATGTTTTTATCAAAATGAATTATAGCCTAGATGTTACTCTTGGGGTAGTAAAGCTTTTTATTACCATTTTTTCAATCAGTTCAGTAGTTCCAGGGATTCCCCCCCCCCCCCTCTACATACAAACAAACAAATTTTACCTCTTTATAATATTATATAATATTAGTATAAATTTGTTTTTACAAATTTCTTAATACACTCATATATGATTCACTTATTAAAGTTAAAATAAAATTATAAATATTTATTAAAATTTTATTTCAGTAAAAAAAAGCTACGATCTCTTCATAAATAAGAACATTAATGGAAAGTAAATTAAACTAACAAACATTAGTATTAACATAGGTATTAGTTTAATATACATTCAACACTAATAAAATATAGACTGCAAGGACAATGTATATTAACAACTATTTGTTCTTTACTTTAAGCACGCAATCAAATAAGTAAAACACGGGCATCCGACTGTTTGGTGTCTGCTGAGACTGAGATAGTGAGATGTTAAGAAACAACTCCTTCATTCCTATTTGACACATATCCAAAAGATATGAGAGCCGGAATGGAAACCGGAAATTGTGTGAGTTAGTGGACTACTGGACTATTGAACGACAATCCTTACGCTTCACATATCACCGGATGTAAAGAAAGAAAACAAGTGAGCCCTTCAATTAGTGAACTACAATCTGAACTACAATCTTGTGGATCTTTGAAGTACTTCATTCGGCTCAGTCGAAGTGAGCCGATCTTCTGAACGGCTCCATCATGAGTTACACAAGTCTAATGACAACTCAAAATTACATAACATAATAAATACGATGTACACTATAATATACAGAGTGTTTTGTAACTCTTGTCACGTATTTTCTGGGATCGTTCTTGGGTCCAAAGTAAACACCAAATCACCGTTAATTTGTCTAAAATTATTTCGGTTGTCCTGATGTGACCTAAATGCGTTTTTAATGAAAACATTACTTAACAAAATAACACCAAATTTGTATCAACCCTTTGTATCAGTATTACCTACATGGGAAAAAAATTTATGTTGACTTGACTTCAATATCTTTAAAATGGCGGCCTATTAAAACTTTCAAACGGAAATAACGAAAAAAAACTTGCGCTTTCTCGAAATAATGTCAAGAATAATTTTTTGCAAATTTTATTCTTTATTGATTGGTTTTTTAGAAACTGGTTGGAAAATATCGGGCTTCTGGCATTTTCGCCAGAGAGTGCACTTCCCTTTTGGTGGTGATGTTCAGGATCGGACGGCAATGCAACAATGAAACAAAATAAATAACTTACCTTTCCTACTTGGGAAGATTTGTACAATTTCTCAAGAAGAACAGATATCAAAGCTGGGTGTTTAGTCGACAGGTTGGCCAACATTATACGAGCTGATTTAGAACAGTGTTCACGTGTTGCTGTATTCAGGAAACCAATCTAACAAACAAAAATAATATAAAAATAAATATAATCGAGCTTGACCCTTGAGAAATGTTATTTCTAAAAGTAAAAATAAAAATACAGAAAAAAATTTTCACAAAAATTTGTTTAATTGTCAAACACAAGTTATAATTTAGTTGCAGCTCATATGGCACTTGAAGAAGACGACTTTAACGTTGAAACGCTTTTGAAAATTAAACGTCTTTTTGTGAGAATTGTATTCTGTATTTTTATTTTTACTTTTACAAAAAATAAATAATAATTTGAATTAATGTCAATTTCTTCACTTTAAGTCATGTTTCATTTTTTCTTTTCTTAAATTTTTCCAAATATACAACCTCAAAACAGACAGATTCATGGAGGCTGTGCTTTATTCCATTCCCTCTTTTTCTTTTCATTCATTGTTGTTTTGTTTCTTTTAAGTAATTATTATTTAAAAATATTCTTTTTCTTTTTTGTGTCGTTAGCTCAGGTATTATAATTCCATATTTCAAGTTGTATTGTTTTGTTTAATTGTTAAAGGACGCTGTATTTTTTTTCCGTCTAAATCTGGTTTGCTTGTTTTTTTTATGAATTGTAATGAAAGATGATTTAAATTAAAGAAATAAACAATTTAAATTAATATTAACAAGTATATAATTTCAAATTATGTCCTTGCTTACATATATAAGCAAAGCATTCCATGGCCAAAGAAAGTACCCATGTGATGCAGTTAATACAAAATAGTAATTCTTCCCAAAAATAATAAGTACAAATTCTTACAAAAAATATATCAGTTTTTCAAAGCGTTTAAATGAAAAACCTTCAGAGTATTTTGAGTCATAACTAACAACATATATCACGCATAAATACTCGCAGAATAAACTTATGCAGAATCCGTAACATACTTGTAACACCTGTACCCACGACTTTATCCACTTGAAAAATGGGCGGAAAAAATACTTTGAGCAAACATTGTAGACTTCAGCAGCAGGCTACTTATTTCCGACAAACGGTTTAAAAGTTACGCCCGAAAATACCTTGAAGCAAAACAAACAAAAAGCTCTTGCATTTTTGACCCAATAAACCGCGACATATATGAAAGTTGTAGTGAATTAAATTTCCAATCCCCGAGGTGGTCTCAGATTTTTCTTAAAACCTACCGTTGAAAACCTACAGCTTAAGTGATTTTTCCTTACCTTCTTTTGTATGTCATTCTAATCCTTCATTTTTTGTTTTCCTCCTACGACCGCGGTTTCGGTCATTCGCCCATCTTCAGGTACTTATTTACAATAACACTAACACATAACTAAACACAAAAATCTTACTCCGTATTGGAAATCGTTAAAAGTTTAAATATTTTTCTTTACAGTGATGCTCACATTAGGCCTGTCACTACGCTACTGAAGCCAGTGTGTCCTTGTTATTATCATGCTTTGCCGTTAGACATTGATCCGTACTTTCTGTGCCAATAATAGTGTCAAATATTAAGTTAGATTGAAATGATAGTTGGTCATTTAGCAGATGTTGTGTTTTATTTTTTCTGGCTTTGTATATCTCGTATTCTTCCAAAGCATTCATAATACGTGTAAAATGTTCATATTAGTTTTAAAATCCGTGTATGTGTGTGCGTTACTGATAAGATGTTCTGAGTAAGTCGACTTTGTGGGATTTAAATGTCTGGATGGTAGGTGTTCTTTAAACCTTTTTAAGAAAGGGCATCCTATGTAATGACTAGGACAATCGTTGCAGGTTACTTTATAGATCCCTGTTTTTTCTTCTTTGCCTAATTTATGAGAGTTTTCGGTTCTTATAATTTTCTTGAGGTTGTTGGTGGTTTTGTACGTAACAGTGATGTTGTTATTTGCCATTACTTTTTTGAGCGTGCAATTCAATTTAAACAGCATGGAATTTAATCTACAGCTGTTTAAAAAGCCGGTAAACCAAAACTTTTAAGAAAAACGCACACTTTTTGTGCTATAACCCTAAACTATGCAACCTGTAGAATCGACTCAGTGGCCAAGTGAACGAATTCAGCGAGCTGAATCCAATGAATATCTCAAATTGAGAAATTTCAAGTCATTTTTGCCCGTAGAGTAAAGTAACAGATTTAGAATGAGGTTTACTGTAATTAATTTTCACTTAGTGTAGAATTAAATGTAGCAAATGTTTCGAATAAAATAGACATTTATGTGTTCTTATATTATACGATATATGTAACCCTCTCACTAAATTAGAGCCAAGTGAGTAGCCATTTCGTAACACCTACAGCCCTTACCTCCAGCAACTGAAGTGTTGCTGCTTTTATGAAAAGAAAATCTTCCTCAGTTCGACTCAACGCCATTGTCGCTACCGTCGTCAGCAAATAATATGTGTCAGCATCAGACAGTTCGCTAAGTTTTTCTTCCAACCTTTCCTGCCATCTCTTTGCATCTGAAATAATAATAATAAAAATAAAATGTCTGCTACTTTATGATAAATAGTTGGATGTTTGTTTCCTTTTCTCAGTCCGTGTTTTTTTTTTTTTTTTTAATTTGTTTACCGTTGTGTCAACAGCAAATTATTAAATCCTTGCAAAAACTCCATCCGTATTCCAATCAGAAATCTACTCAAACAGACCAGGGAAATTAGACCAAATTCCACCGGAAAATTTTGAGTTACAGCTGGGGTTTTCTGCATTGTGGTCAGAAATGGATCAGGAAAAGGTCTACATATGATGATTGAAGGCTCGGACAGAATTGCATCGGGACTGCATAAAATGCTCTCATAAGTGCATCATTTTTTTTAAATATCTAAAAACTTATAAAAAGTAGTGAAAATTACTTCTCGGGTGTTTTGAGGTCACTGGTTACGAATATGACATCGAAAAACGTCTCCAATGCCCCCAGGTAATTTTTTACCTTCCAACCTATTACAAGAAAACGAACCATATGCTATTAAAATTATACTTTTAAGCCACCCGGGGTATCAGCGACTTTTTTCCTTAGTAAAGCACCACATGAGCATGGGTCATATTTTCTATTGTCAGATTTGAAATCAGCGACCTTAAAAACCCCTGGGAAACGATTTCCCAGTCATTTTCTCACCTTTTAAATTTTTACCCCTGGGCCCTTTGGGGGCCGCCCGGGTCATTGGCGACATTTCTCGATGTCAGATTTGTTGGAACCAACTACTTCAAAAACCCACAGGAAACATTTTCCAAGTCATTTTCTCACCTTTTAAATTTTGACCCCTGAGCCTTTTGGGGCTGCCCGAGTCATTGGCGACATTTCTCAATGTCAGATTTGTTGGAACCAGCTACTTAAAAAACCGCCAGGAAACGTTTTCCAAGCCATTTTCTCACCCTTTAAATTTTGACCCCTGAGCCTTTTGGGGCCGCCCATGTCATTGGCGACATTTCTCGATGTCAGATTTGTTGGTGCCAGCTACTTCAAATACCCCCAGGAAACGTTTTCCAAGTCATTTTCTCACCTTTTAAATTTTGATCCCTGGGCCCTTTGGGGCCGCCCGGGTCATTGGCGAAATTTCTCGATGTCAGATTTGTTGGAACCAGCTACTTCAAAAACCCAAAGGAAACGTTTTCCAAGTCATTTTCTCACCTTTTAAACTTTGTCCCCTGGGTCATTTGTGGCCGCCCGGGTCATTGGCGACATTTTTCGATGTCAGGTTCGGAACCAGCGACCTCAAAAATCGCCGAGAAGCGATTTTCACCACTTTTTATCGAGTTTTAGATATTTTCAAAAATTGATGCACTTTTGGATATTTTTTATGCTCCGATGCAATTCTGTCCGAGCTGTCAATCATCATATGTAGACTTTTTTCCTGGACAATTTTTAAACACAATGCAGTAAACTCATGTCGATCCGAGCTGTATCTCAAAATTCAATTTTTTTTCTAATTTCCCTGGTCTAAAAGAAAACATGAATAAGCTGCAAAGATTTACATCACGTCAAGACAGTCAGGAACCTCAGAAAATTCCAAGTTTTTGTACTTTTGATTCGAGTGTAGTCTGACAATGTCACAATGTCTAATAGTAATTAACCAGGAGGCAAAAAAACTAAAAAATGGAGGTACCAGGTCATGCAGTTCAGGGAATCAAGAAGTGGATTGTCTAGCTAAAATTTTATGTACCTTCAGAGTCCCGGAACATATCTTCTTAAATTATAAAAACCTTAGGAAAAGATCAGAAGACCCGATAGTGAACCAAACACTGAAAACACCATGGTTCACAAAGGTTCCACAAATAAATTTTTAACAAGTGAAGACAAATTGTGTTAGGTCTGTCACGATAAACTAACAGGACAAAAGGAATTCCTTCGGGACGCAAATATAATCCTTCAAGTTCTGATTATTATTCTAACTTTCAAAAAAAAACCCTCCTAAAGGTATAACTAAAATAATTCGATTACACAGCCGAACCGCTGACTTGAGTTGAACGAGTTTCCAAAATTAAGCTTATATGTTTTAGTGTTTCAAAAAATTTGTCTACTCTGGAACACGCTGAATAACTGCCTGCGTGTACAAAATATATTAGTAGAAATTGTTTGCAGCCTCCAACCCCGCCTCACACACTGCTTCGTTCCGACACTCTTCGCTTAATTTAATAATACTTTTTAACTCTTGTTTAATAATATTGTTTAAATTTAACCAAAATAAAATACAACTTTTTTCTTTCTTTTTATGTGGATCTGTGCCTGGTTTCAGTGTTTTCACCCATTCTCGTTTAGGTTTTTAAGCTTTCTTGTCAGTTCTTTTATTCTAGTTCTCGGTTCCTCCTTCTTATTCTTATCTTTAGGTTAGATGTCAAAAATAGGCCTAGTCCTCTAGGTTTATGTTCACTAATTCGTTATTAGGTTTATAGGTTTCACTTGATAAATAGAGTTGATTCATATTATCGAAACGTCGTGTATTATTTTCTTTACACATGTAACCTAAGGTTACAAAAAATAAAATATTAATTATAAATACTTAGCTTCTTCTGTTTTTCAGCCCCACGTTGGGAAAGCCATTTTGCAACGTTATGCGTTGCAAAAATAAAAAGTATGAATTATATATAACTGTTAAAAAAAATGGGGTTCGTTAAAAATTTCAGAAATAAAAAAAAATAATATTCAAAAATAATAAAAATGCTATATGTGGATTATTCAGCAATTATTAACACCTCTCCTTCACTTCTTTTATTCATTCACCTTAATACATCAGAAATCGTCGTTCATGAAATACCTTAATACATCAAAGAACACCTCTTAGGCCTACCACCTTACCTCCATAAACAAAAATCACCTCTTAGGCCTTTAATCACCATTTACTAAAACTCACCACATCATGTATCTCCCCTAACTCCAACGTAGAATTACACCTTATGCTCCACCTTACTTTAATTCACCTTACTTACAAAAACCTTGATACCACCTTCATTTAACTCAAAAAATAATTAATAAAAATAATAATAATAATCATAATATTTATAATAATCCACATATAACTTCATTTATGCTCTATTAGCATCTGTCTATCCATAATTATTAATTACTGTGAAATATTTATTGAATTAGTTTAACTTTCTCAGGGGTGAATACCTGGCTGTTAAAGTACAAGCTAACTGGATGTACGTGGCTGAATAAAGAAATTCAAGACATCGTGACAAGACAACTATACGTTTACTCTGACATAATTAAAGAATGATTATTTACAACAAGATATATCAACATTACAAAAATAATTAAACAAACAAATCAATTGATTATATACAATTTATACAATGTGTTCTCAACCCTAGTCTAGACTATGACGCAATAAGTAAAAAGTTGAAGTTAAGTTATTTCTCAAAAATTGTAAAATTTCAAAAATGCAGACTTCTAAACTTAAAAATAATGGCCATATTTACTCACGATACCAGTTGTTTCTGTACTTTTACCTAGGATTTCACTGAATTTACTCGATATAGTTAACACACTTTCATTTCATTAACGCGTTCGTCCGATCACATGGCGACTTTTTATAACTTCACTTTTTAAGAAAAGTATACGATGGATTTCATCTTCTAAGTTTGTACCAACTCCGAAGCACCTCTACTTCATTTCACAACAACATTCGTTGCGATCTCCAAGAAAATACTACATTTTCCAACGAATTTCCCACCACCTGTAACTAGTAACACATACAGTCCACTACGCCATATTTGAGTTCTAGTACGTTCTACTACGTTCCGTGTGTTTTGTCACGTACGCATCGCACCAAGCCTTCTGTATTGAAATAGTTTCAACGCTCATCACAGATGGAGTTTTTTTATTAGTCCTGTATCTCGATACATATGCTAATATTGTGTCATACCTTGTTATATACGCTGACTCTTATACATGTGTTTGTTTTTTAATTGTTTTTAATTGTTAAACTGTTTATTATTCAGAACTCATTCAACTGTTTCTTTTCACCGTTCGCCTCAACCGCACTTATTTAAATAACTTCTTATACAGTTCATACATGTTATATATTCTCACCGATTTATATATTCTAAGTCTGCTTTTTTTTTATTTTACCTATTTACAGTCTGCTTATTCTTTATTCTTTATTTATTAAAAATGATTCTACTGTAACTATTTTGCGTCATAAACGAATTTATATATATGTAAAAATTATAAATGTTTGTTATTATATATATTGCGTCATTTTATTTATTTAGACCAAACCTCTATGCTTTAGACATTATGGGAAATTACAAATCTATTTTCATCGTATAACATCTCTCTTACATGGCTGTCAGTGTTACACACACAAAAGAAAATGGCAGAACAAAAATTTTGTAAAAAATACAACGAATGTAACTAATGTTAAAACCAGGATAGTATTGTTAAAAAAACAAAAACATTAAATTTTCTAGAAAAACATTAAATTTTTACATTCTGCATTCTTTAAAATTAGTCGTAAATGTAGGCCTAATTATAGTAAAAATCAACTCCAACTTCTTGATCAGACTTTGTACACAATAATACCCTAAACAGATAATTATTCACCTATAGGTTCTTCATCTCCCTGCAGCAACAAAAAGAACAGTTTCCACAGTCTTGATAAAGAGACAGAACTGAAAGGAAGCACGGCCAGGAACTGCCACGTAGTATGTCCGGGTGTAATGTACAAACACTTGGCTGCTCTCATTACCAATGCATCGTACTCTACTTGTAGTCTGTCCAGCATGGCTGGGTCCATTCCAATCCTATCGTTCCTGTAAAGTAAATACATTACAGCAAAAATATAGTCTATAATTACTTGTGTCGAATCATAGCGAAACAGCAGAAAAAACTATTCAATTCAAATAACCAGTTGATTATTGTAACAATAGGGGCTCCGCGGCCAATGCAAACAGATTATTGCATACCCTGATATTTTCATGGAAATAACGATTGAGCGGTGGTAAGACAGAGATGGAAATATTCACGACCATCCCCAATAATTCAAATTGTAACATGCGTTGTAATTTCACCAATAGTATTTAAACAATCAAATTTCAAACAACTTTTGATATTACCAACTGAAGGAAACAACATAATGTAACACTAGATATTTGACTTACAATACAGTAAGCCAGGCCCAGATTACCCATGGCCATGGCCTAGGGCACAGGATTGTAGGCGTCAAGGGGGAAAAGGAAAAATGTCGGTCTTCTAGTCGAGTGGGAGTAGCGAGTGTTCAGGTTGCATTGGTCTTATTTGTAGCCTTTAATGTGCCCTATCATATGCAAAAAACCGCATCTTTCTAAAAATTCTCGTTTAGCTAATAATAATAATAATAATTGATTTTTGGGGGTTTTTAGGCGAAATGGCGAAAACTATTCGATTGATTTCAAACAAATTTGCACCAGACATGTCAAGTAGGCCTATATAGATGCACGAAAAACGGTTTTGAAAATTTTTGAAAAACAACCCCCTTTTTCGCAAAAACCCCTAAAAATCAGTTATTATTTTGGGTCTTTTCTGTTATATCCCCGCATTTACAAACTATTTTCTATAGCATGAGGATTAATCGGGATAGAACTAAAAATGTGAAATATAATATTTACTCACCATTTAAACGTATAATTGTTGGGGAAAAAATAATAAAATTTTTTTAAACGTGCGCAACATTACTATTTGATTCCAGGCTAACCTATGGCAACATAAATGCAAAAATAATAATTAAAAAATACCTAAAAGGTTCTAACCTAACCTATTTAGTCACAGTATGCTTACCTGTATTCAACATTTAACAGTAAAATGTAAAACAACGTCGTTGTCTGCAAAAATATTAGGCTTAGAGTCGAATAGCAAAGTTACGCGTTTGCGATAACCCTTATCTAATATCAACAAAAACTGCAAACTTCCTTCCTTATATGTTATGGAGTAGTTATAAATAGTTAATTGGACATTCCCGATTAATCCTCATTCTATAGAAAATAGTTTGAGAATAGAAAATAGTTTTAGAAAATAGTTTGTAAATGCGGGGATATAACAGAAAAGACCCATTATTTTTTTATAAAAAAACCGCTTTAACGATTTTGATAAAATTTGGCTTATTTGTAGCCTTTAATGTACCCTACCATATGCAAAAAACCGCATCTTTCTAAAAATTCTCGTTTACCTAAAAATAATAATAATAACTGATTTTTGGGGTTTTTTGGCGAAATGGAGAAAACTATTTGATTGATTTCAAACAAATTTGCACCAGACATTTCAAGTAGGCCTGTATAGATGCACGAAAAAGGGTTTTGAAAATGTTTGAAAAACAACCCCATTTTTGGCCAAAAAACCTCCAAAAAATCAGTTATTTTTTTATAAAAAACGGCTCTAACGATTTTAATAAAATTTGGCTTATTTGTATGTAGCCTTTAATGTGCCCTACCATATGCAAAAAACAGCATCTTTCTAAAAATGCTCGTTTAGCTAGTAATAATAATAATAATAATTGATTTTTGGGGTTTTTTTGGCCATAAAGGGGTTTGTTTTTCAAAAATTTTCAAAACCTTTTTTAGTGCATCTATAAAGACCTAATTGACGTGGTTGGTGCAAATTTGTAAGAAATCGATCGAATAGTTTTCTCTGTAGATAATAATAATAATATTTATTAGTTAATCTCCAACTTTAATAAAAATCACCTCTCCTACCCCAAACTACAAAAGTCACAGTGAATCTGTTTAATAATTTAAATATGTTTGTGAGAAAGTATGTGCCAGTTCCTGGTACCGTTTATTTAGTCAATATCTGCTTACTACAAATTACAAGTATCGGCTTTTCATACATTTTTTCTTTTCAATCGCTGTTATTGCACGATTGATATATATTTTTTTCTTTTAAAATAGTTAAAAAAGCATTCAAAAGGGCTAAAAATAAAACTGTGTTAACAGCTCAAATAGCCCCCAGAGCAGCCCTAAAACATGACTTTTACAGTTAAATTTGCAAAAAAAATTCCACACCCCCAGACCCCCGGAAGGGGGCGTAATTTAAAACTTTGGCCAAGAGTGTAAATAGCTGTTAATCCAGGCCTGCAGTAAGCGTTTGTTTGCTTTTACTTAATCTAAAAAAACTGTTAGTTGTGAAGGAGAATTGCCAGATTCTAAACTAGCCAAATAGGTTGCAAATAAATGAGCTTTGGTTCATTGTAGGCCTAACCTAAAATTATGTTAAGTTGTTTATCTAAATCCGCTGTTTTATTTATAAACCGAGTATACGGTCACACACTGTGACATTAAATTGTATTAGGTGTTCTAAATGTTTGTTTTATTTTTTTGTTAAATATGTTTTTACTAGCTGAACCGTACGGCGTTGCCAGTGGTGGTTGGTATTTTCAGTCTTTTTAACGTAATTGTATTCTTTTTAAGTGTTCAGTCATTGAGTAGTATTTGGCTTTTATATATATATTAGATCTTAAACAATAAAAGCACTATTGTCATAATAATAAAAGATCTGAAATTATGATTTTAGTAACTTTGATCCCCCAAACCCCTCCTAAAATTTTGAAATTTTTCATACCCTTTCTTAGTGAGTACCTATGGCCCTAGAAGAAGCTACATACCAAATTTAATTCCAATCCGTTCGGTAGTTTTGAAGAAATCGTGATTTAATAACTTTGATCCCCCCAAATCCCCCTAAAATTTCGAATTTTTTTAAACCTTCTTTTAGCGAGCGCCTATGGCCCTAGAGGAAGCTAAATACCAAATTTAATTCCAATCTGTTTGGTAATTTTGGAGAAATCGTGATTTAGTAATTTTTACCCCCCAAACCCCCCTAAAATTTACAATTTTTTAAAACCCTTTTTTAGTCAACAATTATGGCCCTAGAGGAAGCTACATACCAAATTTCATTCCAATTCGTTCGGTAGTTTTGAAGAAATTGTGATTTAATAACTTTGATCCTCCCAAACCCCCTTAGAATTTCGAATTTTTTCAAACCCTTTCTTAGTAAGCACCTATGGCCCTAGAGGAAGCTACTTACCAAATTTCATTCCAATCTGTTTGGTAATTTTTGAGAAATCGTGATTTAGTAATTTTTACCCCCCAAACTCCCTTAAAATTTCCAATTTTTTAAAACCCTTTTTTAGTGAACAATTATGGAACTAGAGGAAGCTACATACCAAATTTCATTCCAATCCGTTCGGTAGTTTTTGAGAAATCGTGATGAGTGAGTCAGTGAGTGAGTGAGTGAGTGAGTGGTATTTCGCTTTTATATATATAGATAAACTATGTTTCTAATCAGTTGAATGTGTAAAGTGTTTGTAAGTTCTGTTGATGCCTGATAAATAGGCGAAACAGCTGTCTATTACTGACAATTTTAAAGATTGCTAAGGCAAGTAATAAATTTAATATATTATATATATTAATAGCAATCGGTTATGGCTATACCTACAGGGTGGGCGAAAAGTCCCTACCCACTGCTGGAGTTAATAAATAAAACAAAAGTTAAGTAGTATAAAATAACATTAATATTTCAACTTTTTTCCATTTTACAATGCTTACATTATTAGGGATTCAAAACATCTGTGTGCATCCCACCATTGTCAACACACAGTTTGATTCGGCGCCATGTGCGTTGATTCATCCTTTTCAACAAATCTGGTGTGACTGTTGTAAAGGCAGCACGAACTGCTTCCTTCAGCTGATTATTTGTGGTGTATCGTTGTTTCCGCACCTCTTCTTTAATAATACCCCAGAGTGCATTATCCGGTGTGGTAAGGTCCAGACTTCTTGGGGGCCAGGGCAATGGGGAAGGGGCGTTATCTGACCCTCGACTAATCCAGCGATCTGGCAAAACTTGGTTAAGGCGCCTTCGAACTGCCAATGCAAAATGCGATGTAGCACCGTCCTGCTGAAACGTAACGGTATCCATTAATCCTAAGGCAGTCAGTTGTGGGAACAACCACTCGTTCAGCATCCTCAGATAAGTTTCTTGATTTACGGACCCATCACAAAAATAAGGGCCAAACAGATGCTTGCCTGTAATTCCTGCCCAAATCATCACATGTGGTGGATTGTTCTCAATTTCTTCATAAAAATGAGGATTTTCTTTTTGCCCAGAAATACATGTTTCAATTGCGTGAGCTGCGATAAATTGCGCATTCATCAGAGAACAAGACGTTACATTTAGCTGCATTTGTACTGAAACGCTGGAGCATCAATAAGCATGCTTCGACACGATTTTCCAAATCACTATCACTTAACTCATTTACTGACACCGGACGGTAGCATTTAATTTTTAAGTCTTTTCGAATATGATCTCTCATTGTCGACCGTGGAATGTCTAACTCTGCTGAACGTTTACGTGTAGATTTCATTGGCGATCGCTGAATTGACTCCTCCACAGCAGCACAACTCTCGACACGAGTGCTTGGCCTCCCACTACGTGGCACATCAAGAACACTTCCCGTTGCAAAAGCTTTGTTTGCCCACGTCAACAAAGTTTTTCGATTTGGTGACGGTTTTCCAAAACGCACAACAAAGTCGTCCATCAGTTCATCCATCGTTTTTCCACTTCTTGGACGTTCATGAACCCAAACACAAGCCACCAGACGCTCCTCAATAGTGAACACACTTGTATCCGCCATCTTGTCGCTCTCCAGACTGGCAGACTGTGGCTTGACCTCGGCTGCACCTGTCGCCCCCCCCCTAACCACCCCACCACTTGTGCTCCTGACCCGCCTCCATCTATAATGCGCTGTTTGTACTATGGTATGGGGCTGGTAAAACTTTGCAGCAGTGGGTAGGGACTTTTCGCCCATACTGTATATTAATAAAGACAAATTTTCATCTATATGATACAGTTTTTGAGATATATAAAACTATTCCAAGCTCCAGCGTAGTGTCTACTAACTGAACTAGTGCTGAAACCATACTGAGATGTAGACGGTTCAAAAAGTTACTTACATCCCTTCCATTATGTTAAAAATTGTCACAATTTGATCTGGTAGATCCCAAGCGACAAACTAAGGGTTACAGAAACTTAAATAATCTTCAAAGCAAATAATCCATCTCCAACTATTTCTGATTTTAAAAACAAATATCACAGAAAATATAGCACAACTAGAATTATTTCACTTTTATTCAGAAACTCTCCCTATCTGATAATTTAGCTTGGTTCTCAGGTTTAATATGCTACTTATAACATTCCCAGGTGTCGTTAGTATTCTGACCCACATCTCAAGCAAAACCAAGATTTCCTCTGTCCTAAATTAAATTTCATCCCAGTGTTTAAACTTCGAAATCCCCCCCCCCCCCCATTCAACTTTTGCATTTGTATTGCAGCTCTATCTATTTATATTACAGAGATGTGAGCTGGATTTCAGGAAACAGCAAAGATAATTGCCAATTTTTGTATATAACCCTTTGACTGCCAAGGGCCGATCTAATCGGCTTTTACTAACTGTCTGAATACCGCCACAGCCGATTACATCGGCTCTCAAAAGTTGTCTGAATACAGCCATAGGCCGACGTGATCGGCTCCAGCAGTTTGTCTGAACAGCGCCACGGCCGTTATAATCGGCTTTTAGTATTTTGTTTATTTAGACACTTTTATTACCTAAACCTGTATGTTTTCTAAACTTATAAAGAGGATAAGATTTGGCGTTTCATATTGTAACAACATATTTTTAGTTTATGTCTATTTTAAAAGTTTGTATAGCTGTGCAAAACAAATACAAGTATGAATACGGTATAAATAAATACGGTACATTTTTTATTGTGTAAGGAAAAAAATTCAATCTTGGTACTAAATGTCAATTACATAACAAATGAACGGGGGAAAATCTACCAGATGTGTATTGTGATTGTGGATACATATTTATTTATAAAATATTTATGTACCGTATAAATTACCAAAAATAGGCTGTATACTTTCCCGCTAGTTTTACTCAGTCGTTCTATGATTGTTGAATGTTTTTGTCATATTATTTCTGTTATTAGGCCTACACTTAAGTGAGACACATTTTGTGTAAGTGTTTAGTGAGTACAGAGCTGTGAATTTTGTTTCTTACAACAATAGCAATGATCCTCTAAGAAGGGCTCTACTCCAAAAAAAAAACCGGGGCTTTGCGTATAAAAAAAATGCAAATAGATATTTTTAATGTTAATATTTTTTGTTTAAATTTTTGGGAGTTATTTTCAATAAAATAGGGAATAACATAATATATAAGGTTAGAGGAAAAATATTTTTTTTTACATAGTTATTAGGGTCTAAACTTAAAAATTGTATACAAATATTTGTTTTCCTTTGCTTTTCAGTTATAGTACACATGTAAAAGTAGAATTAATATAATTTTTTGTAAATTTAGTTGTAGTACTTTTAATTCCAAACAAAACGAGACCAAAATCATTATTCTAGCTTAGATATTAGCTAAGCTACAATGGTTTATGTAAACGTTCGTCAAAATACCGAAAATAGGCTTGGTGGTATTAGACAATCCCACAAGACAGTGGCTTGGAGCTCAATGCAATGTCTCGCTTAGTCGACCTTGGCTGTATTTGGAGCGTCCTAGTAGAAACGGCATGGCGGTCAAAAGGTTAAGTTAAAGGAAAATTTACCTATTACATCCATAGGGCAAAAGTTGCCTTATTTCATAACCATGACTAACATAGGGTTAACAACTAGCTGACAAAATTAATTTTTAAATAAACAACTAACCTGAAAGCCTGCCATTGGTCGGTGGCATACTGTGTCGTATGTCGAACCAAACGCCCCAGTCTTTTAGCAAACTGCTTGTAACGGGTAGAACTATGATTTGACAAGCCCTTCTCGAATAAGTCTATTAAAATACTACAAAACGCCATCAAACGTAACACGTGATGGTCGCTGATTACATTTGCGTCGTAGAGATCTTGCTCATCTCTGCGGGTTATTTGCAACACCTGGAAAAGAAGTTGTTTGATCAAATATAATTTGCGGTAAAAATTAAAATAAATCAATTCCAAACACTACTAGATACGAGGGATGATTAAAAGATATGGTGAATTAATTTTTATAGCAGCAACTGCCGATGCTACATCCATTTGATCTAATATGTATGATAGCCTGATCTGTTGAGACAGGCAGTGTCAGGTTTGGACACGTTCTGACTCGTCAGTCAGCTTCCAGAGTGAGTTTGATAGAATAAACTTAGAACACAAAATCTCACAACTAATATGTTTATTAACTCAAACGCATTTGAACGACAAAGTCGCCATCTTCAGTGATGGAAGAGCTACAATAGTCAAACTATAACTATTTTATTTTTCCAGAGTAAGGTCGTGTTTACTGTATCTGTTGAGCATCATGGATTTCGGACAGCGCATTAACATTAAGTTTTGTTTCAAGTTGCAAAAAAGTGGCAAAGAAGCCCATGAAATGTTACATGTATGGCGATAGTGTGGTAACTTTGAAGACTGTTTACAAGTGGTATGAGCGACTTAAAAGCGGAAATGAGTCAGTTGAAGAACCAAGGAATGGTCAGGATCGTGTTCATGCAAATCCAGAGTACAAGGCCAAAATTGTAACTGGAGATAAAAGCTGGGTTATGGCTATGACTCTGAGACGAAAATTAAGAGTTCTCAATGTAAACTAGTAACTCCCCTCGCCCTAAAAAAAAACACGTCAGTCAAAGTGGTACATCAAGAACATGTTCATTGTTTTTTTTCGATAGTGAGGGTATAGTATGTAAAACTGTAAACTCCAAATATTTCAAGGGGTACTAGAACGTTTGCGAAACGATGTGCGAAGAAAGAAACCGGAACAATGAGCCAATGCCTTCCTTCTTCATCACAACAACGCGCCATGCCACAAGTCTCTTTGGATTTTGGCCAGAAAAAGTGTTCCTGTCTGTCCACATCCGTGTTACTTATCGTACAACTTCTGCTTCTGGCTCTTCCCAAAAATGAAAAACGTACTAAAAGGAAAACGTTTTGCCACCATTCCCGATAATGAGATGGCCACGACCCAGCAGCTGAAAGCCCTTCCGCCCTTCCAAAAGATGCTCTTATAAAAATGCTCCCAGTCATGGATTCAACGTTGGGGCAAGTGCATCGCTAGCCAATTGCAGTACTTTGTAGGAGATTAATTCAAATTCTTACTTTATTTGTAATACAATAATTATCCACCATATTTTCTGCTTTTATTCACTCAACAGTGTGTCAGGATTTAAAGGTACAGTATATGTTACTTTCAAGTGTTCAGTAAGAATTTTACAAGGTATCCAAATTAATTGTTTATTAATTTTCTCCGATCCTGTTTTACTTTAAATACTATATACAGGGTGGAACAAAGTTAGTGTTAAAAACTTCGGGAAATGGTTCTATGGGTCAAAATAAATAGAAAATCAAGGATAATATTTTTTCGAAAAACGCTTCATTTTCCAAATATCCGCCTTTTTGTTTCTTTTAGTAAATAATTCATATCTAGAGAACGGTTTAACCGATTGAGTTCAAACTTGGCATGAAGTTTAACGTAACAATGATCTATCGTAAGAAAAATAAGCAATTATATCCAATTATGCATTTCAAAATGGCGGCTGTTTGAATATTTCAAACCTAAATTACTCAAAACCCGTACATTTTAACAAAAAATGTCAAGACACTTTTTTTGTAGCCTTTTTTGATTCCCTATCGGTTGGTGTAACTGTTAAAACGATCGAATGAAGGATAAAGCTAAGTTATGTGTAATAATAATTCAACCCGGCATCCTATACCAACACAGTAAATACTACAATATTGTATGTACATTTGCTGTCATTATCTTTAACTTAACTATTCTTCAACCGATTGTTTTGAAAGTTAAATCAACCGGGAATTAAAAAGTACCTTGACATTTTTCGTTAAAATGTACGGTTTTTGAGTAATTTAGGTCTGACATTTTCAAACAGCCGCCATTTTAAAGCGCACGATTGGATATAATCGCTTATTTTTCTTAAGATAATAGATCATTGTTAGGTTAAACTTCATGCCAAGTTTGAACTCAATCGGTTAAACCGTTCTCTAGATATGAATTATTTAGTAAAAAAAAAACAACATGGCAGATATCTGGAAAAAGAAGCATTTTTTGAAAAAATATTATTCTTCATTTTCTAATTATTTTGACCCATAGAACCATTTCCCGAAGTTTTTAACACTAACTTTGTTCCACCCTGTATATATTTATCCATTACAAATATATTCCCTATAGAATGTCTAGGCGATTGATAAAACCACGTACAGTCAAAAGGTGAACAGAAACAGCCTTCTTCATTAGGCTGGCTGGCATAAAGTAAACACGTTAAACAGCAACAAAAATGTAATTTAATAAGTTTATGAATAAAAATATTGAATAAATCTACAAACAAAAATTATTGCTAAACTAACCTGCCTATAAATAGCATCAAAAGGTACTTGATTCAACAACGCCACAATGTCATTTTCCTTGAAGTTATATTCATCCCCTTCTTCGACTTCATCTTCACCTTCAGAATCGACCATTACCCACAGAGCGTCCGTTTCAGAAGTCAACGTAACTGTACACTCCATGCCGACAGGAACTCTGCAGTCCGTAGCAAGAACGGTGCTTCCGTACTGAAATTGTCCACCAAAAGGATTATAGTTATTACAAAAGAAGGTCATTCAAATACAAACGAGTTTAGAAAAATGTATTAACATAATTAAATGGTTAAACAAAAATATATAATTTTTCCATAACCATCCTCTGTATTGACACATTTTTTCCCACCAAATCGGAAGCCTTTTTACACCTTTACTGAAAAAAGAAGGGTGCCGCACTTGAGCCAGTTGCGGACAAAAATCTCAACCCCCGCATCATCGGTGAAACACTGCCCTCTTAAAGCCTCTTTCAATGGTCCAAACAAGTGAAAGTTACAGTGATAAATCTATACTGTATGGTGGGTACTAAAGTGTTTCCCAGAACATTTCATCGAGCTTTTGGCTATCGAGTTATAAGTTTTTAGCTGTAGCTCATGTATCACTGAGGATGACGACGTTACCGTTCAAACGTGTTTGATTATTAAACGTATGTGTGCAAGAGAATTAGTGTTCTGTTATTATTTCTTCAAATAATTCCTTCTCACTCGTCAAACTCAAAGTTTATTAATTGC
>JAGFPH010001866.1:0-18888 GCA_018207615.1 Philaenus spumarius
AATTTAAGTAGGAAAATACAAGACTTTGTCGGATACGCATAGAGAAGAACATTCTAAAAATCGGCTTCCAGTTTAAAATTTGAACTTTGTTAGATTCAAACTTAAAAAAATACTAAAACAGACGAATTAAAAACTAGTGTTGGAGGTCATGCGCATCAATATAGATATGAACTTAAATGTTTACAACTACTTAGTTTGTACATTTTTACTTATTATTTTTTACTAATATTCAATGTAATATTTTTAATAACAAGACTATATATAACTCGACTGAATGATACAAACTCGACTATGTTAGATTTTAAAATTAGTACGGTATTAATCACCAAAACTAGTTAGCTGTTTGTATCTCATTACATTTTCCCATTACCATATTAAGTACTGTGATACAGAGGTCGAGTTTGGTATAATTTTTCATAACTTTTTTAGAAGATTCCAAATATGTACAGTATTTAAAAATGTCAAATTATTGTTTACTAAAAAAATAACTCGTAGAAACTCAGACACTTCCCTACACAACTGCAGCCCTGACGGAGGCGGTCAGGGTTTCTAAGGGTAGACTCAGGTAGTCCCGAGTTCAACGGCCATCCTGAAGTATACAGACTATAAAACGTAACAACGATAGTGAAATATGCTGAAGCTTTTTTCTTCATTTTTATATACGGTTCCAAATTTGACTGACCTGTTATGGAACTAGACCTAACGGTGACCTTTATTAGTTTTACAAGGGCAATAAAACCTAAAAATAATTCGCCGAAATTTACTAAAGACGATGCTGTGGAAATGTTTCATCTATTAAATAACATTTAAACATGTTCTATAATTTTACTTGAGATTCTTACTTTTCTATGACACTTATTTATAGCTTCCCTCTTTCATAAATAACCAAAAGGTTTATTTGAACTCGGATTTGAATAAGTTTGTTGTATGAGTATTTATTAAACATATTTTAAAAACCTTTTGATTTCATCAAAATAGTTGTTCTTGAAAGGTGAATAACAATGGATTATCTGTAATAACAATTAGAAAAAATGTTGTCTTAAACATTACTTATTCTGCCCCTAAACAATCGATACGATTAGTGCCCATGAATGATAATATGTAGATTGTAATTCCCTACTATAAAATATTCTCTAAACTCAACTATGTTAATTACTAGATTAGAAAAATATCTTTTCAAAAGCCCATTCTAATTTACAGGTTTTATTAAATCTATTCTACTTATACGTTATTTTAAAAGTCTCAGCAAATATTTATAAATGTAACACCCAATTTTCACACATAAATTAACTCAATTTTTTAAATTCGTTTCAATTTATGCTTTTTAAAGTGTAGAAACTACGAAAAGACATTATTTATTCTTATATCTAAAACAAAATCAATCAATATAAAAATAAAAACTATACAAGATATTATTCAGCCTTATTTTATTAAAAATTTTATGCTGGCTGGAAAGTTCTCCTTAGAACTTAAGTGCAGCTCAGTTTTTAAAAGAAGGCCTAAAGAAAATATGCATTAATTCAGTAAGCTCCGCTCTGTGTACTTGTAGTCAAGTTAAAAAAAGATTTTAAATAACATTGAATTTTATTTTTTTATTGAATTCGAATTTTTTCCTTCATTAAAATGTCAGTTGGGGCTTCCTATCAAACACACTAACAGTTCCCTAGAGTGGGGCGGCCACGGAATAGACCGCCAACATGGATTACTTACTTAAACTTGTTATTAATCGAATATGTACAATATTTGTTTTAGGAATATCAATAAAATTCTATTTTTAGCATAATTAGACATGCTCTGTAGATATCTATTAAAGTCCCCTCAAAATCTGCACTTTGTAGGTGACTGCACTTTAAATTATTTGTAAAGCTCATAATTTACTCCAAATGAAATAATCAGAGCAACCAAACACAATTTAAAGTATATGTTTAACATATTTTTGTGGTAAACACAATACATCTGGCTAAGGATTCACTAAGTTAAGTTATTTATAAACTCATTACACAAATTGAGGCTACGTGATTTCTCATCGTCAATGAGACTGGGGGGTTCTAGGTATTGTAACTAGTAAAATAGTATTTATTTAACTATTTAAGATTTTTGACCATACATTTCAAATATTTTTTGATATAACCAAAATTTTATTACAAAATGTGTATATAATTTAACAAATTGACTTTTATATTTATAAAAATTCTATATTTTTTACTGTTGGAAACTTGAAGCAAAGTGCCCGATTGAATTTTGTTAAAAAGCAATATATCATAAGCAAAGTTTGGTAAAATTGTTAGTTCTGAGTAAAACAAAAATACAAAAACCAAATAGCCTACGAAAACTGTTTACGACCGCCAACTTAAAACAAAACCAAGAAAATATTAACTTTTAAAAGACCTTTATAATTATGTAACACCGTACTACAGTAAATATTTCTTCAACAATCTCAACCTCGTCCAAAATATACTTTTTGGGCCATTGGAATTAGAAAACAAATACTTCTCTTAGATTCATTTTTGGGTCAAAATATTGAAGTTTCAATAGAAACCAAGCTAAACTGATTCTGGTTTTATAATTAGCCTAGTTTCTAATAATGGATTGAAAATATTTTAAAACAAAAGTTGTTTAGACATTTTCCATGTTATTCCTCTCTAACTCTGGGAATCCTCTTCTGGGTTCCTCTTTATTTTATTTTTTTAACCCACTGTATTCCAAGAAATAAAGAGGAACACAGAACTAGAATACTAAAACTGATGTGTCTAGAAAACTAAATATATTAGAATGAGAGAAACCACTGTGACCAGGCACCGACTCACAAACAATGACCTTATTTTATTTTTTATAGTAATGCGATACATAATGTGGTGCAATATATCATTATATGACAATTTTAAAATAACATTTTTACTGAAGTAAGTTAGGCCTACCCAGTTTGTTATACTTTTAAAATTAGTAAATTAGTTTATTATCATCTTTAAGTTGATTTATTATTGTTTCTTCTTTACTAAAGCCTAATTCAGGTCTTCAAACCACTTCATAATTTGTTAAACATTTCCCATTTCAAAACAAAAACAATTGATCTAGTGCCCATGAGTCATAATTTGTATATGTCGTTTGTTATTCGCCTAATATAAATATTCCCCAAACTCAACTATGTTAATGGCTAAATTACAAAAAATATCTTTTCTAAAGCCTGTTTATAGTTACAGGTTTTCTTAATACTATTCGTTGTTATTTTAAGTCTCTGTGAGTATTTATAAAAACACGATATTTTAAAATGTAATTTGTAACAAATTTACTGCATTCAATAAATTTGTTTAAATTTATGTTTTTTAAGTGCAAAAATTACGAGAAGACTTATCTATAGGCCTACTTATATCTTAAACTAAATCTAAGAATATCAAAATTAAGCATTGATATAAGATATTATTCAAATCTGCTTATACAACAGCATTGAATTCTAACAAATTTTCTTCACTATAATGCCAATTGAGGCTTCCTATAAGCACACTAAAAATCCCCCCTCCCCGGAACTTGCCGCCATCTTGTATTTTAAGTCACTTTAAACTTGTTATTATAAGTGAATATATAAACTATTTGTTTTAGTGGTATCAATCGGATCTTTAGGTGAATTCGATATACTCTGAAGAAATATTTAACTGCTCTTTAAAATTATTTATAAAACTCATAATCAATTTCAACTGAAATAATCAGCATTTAGCATTTAAATTATAGAGAAAAGTTATTAACAATCCTCAGTTTAGAAAATATTGAAACAGGAAAAAGTTGTAATTCTACTATTTATCACAAGCAACTCAACTTCAAGCACATAATTCAAAACAAAATAAAAGTTGATGAGTTTATTTAGCATGAAGTGTTTATTTGATAGTAAATATTATACAAATTACGGCTACGTGTTTTCACAACAACCATATTGCTAAATCCACTGCAGTCAACTAGATTTAATGTAATCTTCGTTAAATAGATTGTAATTGAAGTAATCTGAAGTTTGGAATGTAATCGTCAAAGTCCAAGTTTTGTGAGGTTAGGGATGTACAAAGGTATAAGTCAAGAATACTGTACTTATTTTTGGTAATTATAATACCAGCGTTTAGGTTATTACTTTTAAGAGTCTTGGAAGATAAATGGTGACTATTTTGAACCTTAGTAATACGTTTAAAAAAAGTTGTTTTGTTTAGATCACCCGAGCAGTCCGTAAAAAGAGCAAACGAATCAGTTTAGACACACACGGAAACCCCACAATTTCTTACCTAAAGAAACTAAGGAAAGTGTTTTTTCATTCTTCATTTAACTTTGGAAAATTGACCAAATTGGTTATTGAATGAAATCATATACTATAATCAATGTTTGTTAAAATTGTGACTTTTGATTAAAATGGTTAATTAGTAGTAAATAAAAATACGCAAACCGTTTATTGTCACCAACTTGAAACGGAAACAAAAAATATATAATTATATTTTTAAACGATATTAGTAAACGAGCTATAAAATGATGATACCTATGTTTGAATTAAAAATGTCTTCAAAGTTGCATCCACTACCAAAATATGCCTTTTAGAGCTCTGAAATATGAAATAATATTTTATGTTTAGATTTATTGTTTAGTTATTTATTGTTTAGATATAGCCAATACTAAGGATAATTTTCATTATACACATTGTCTAAATATTAATATTTTTTATTAAATCCAAAATATCTTAACATAAAAGTTGTATTAGTTGTAAAGTTGTATAAGAGTTGCGTAAAATTTTAACTAGCTTTTAAACTAGTACTGTTGATAAAAAACAAATTACGAAACTAAACCACTACTTTGATCAATTCCTTACCATCAGTGGATAGTTATTATTAATGCATTTTGTGTAGCACTAGACTTATACGGTCTGTTATTATTCAAGTTTTTTTCTCTTCTGATGTGGAGTCATTGTTGAGCATTATTTATAATAAAACAAAAATATATGAATTTTAAAAAGTTCACCAGAAATGTGTAGGTAGTTTATACATTTCGATTGAAATTTGCATTTTAGTTCAAAGGCCATGCAATGCACTAAACTGTAGACAAACGAGTAAACGTACCTTAATTTTTGTTCGTATTAGCTTTTGAAAATCATTTTAATATACAGGGGGAAACTTAAGTGTACTTCGCACGACAACAAACTTACAACTTACAAACACATATTGTATAGATTCCTAGTAATCACAAACATAACCAATAAATTAAAAATATACATAATTAAAATTGATTCAAAGTATTAAATCAGATTTTAATTGAAATATTATAGTAAGAAGATGATTACTGTACCAGCACTGAAATGATGTTCAATGAGCTTATTCATGTATTTCAAGTAGTCAGATAGCTTTTTTAAACTATTTTATTCTTAAAATGTCTTTAAATTATTTGTATATTTTAGAATATACAAACATTCATTATATATGAAAATCATTAAGGATCACCCACTTCAATGTGATCAACAAAATAAATTTGTTGTTATTTTTAACTTTTTTAAACCTTTGAAATTAAGTAACACTTAACCTACGTTTACAGTATACATTTCTTTGAAAATAACCCCATCACCAAACTATGCCTTTTTACTAGGCACTGGGATGTAATTTAAAATATATTTCTCTTTGATTTTTACTTTCTCCCCCCCTGTACGTAGTATATGGAGAAAGTATTGTTTACGTCCAAACTTTCGAATTTGAATTTTTAGTGGAATTATCTGTTTTTGTGCCCCTTTTCCCAAAAATATTTTTAGTGAAATAATTTGTTTTGGTGCTCTCTGAACCCAAATTACTATCATTGGACCATTGGACCATTACTGAGTACTAACATTGGACGTGTCAGGTCGTTTCAATTTTGATATGGCCATAAATTCAATAACAAAAACATAACTACAAAATAAATTATAAAATAAATAAATAATTGTATTATAAGAACAAAATATTTCGGAAAAAACTATTAGGTCTACGTTCTGTTGAACAATACACTTGTAAGAAGTTAAACCTATTTTGCAGTAGGTTTTGGAAGAAAAATTTAACTATAAACACTTTTTCTGCACGTAGACGTTTTCTACAATCAATGCATCAAATATTTTTTACTTTAAAATGGAAAGATTCAAACTATTTTCTTTGGACTTAGGATCACATTCGTGGAGCCAAGTCTTGCCAATTATTTTCAAACCAACTACATCAAAATGAAATTGTCTTCAAAGGTTCTTACATTTCCTTTGCAAGTATATTTTAAACATAACATAAGAACCTAATGTGAAATTATCAAACCATATTGTAGAAATGTTAACAACGCCGGTTTGTCGGAATAGTAATACTCTATGTCTGAAGAAATGAATTTAACAATAGAAATATTGCTGACAATTATTACCCTTGTGGCAGCCCCTCGACCCTAACGTAGAGTACGTTCACTCTAACAACATTGTTTCGTTGTATAGACCTATTCTACAAAATAATTGGGATTTTTTAAAGTTGAAATCATGAAGGTTAAATTGAGGACATACGTAAACGTTTACATTTTAATTTGTACTGTAAACGATTTAGTTGGAATTGGGTTTATTATTTTTAGTAAATCAATAAAGTACATGTGTTACAACATGATTTGACGAAAATTATGGTGCTATTCTGTGCTAAAATATTTTTGTGTTTGTTCAATTCTAGAGACTCTTAGAAGCAATTTTACGTTTTAGTTAATTCAAGTTTCATCTTATTGTAAATTGAGCATCTGTCAGTTGCAAGATATCTGTAATATAACAAATCTTTTAATTTCAAAGATATAAAAAAATTATTTAAGAACGAAAAGAAAACCAGAAATTTATTTCGGCACATTTATTTATTTGAATAAACTGTCCATGCACTAATTCTACTTAATAACTTTTTGAAATAGTTCACACATTTTAAAATTGCTTTTGTTATCACATTATTATGTAAGCTTGAATTACATGTTATCTACCTTATTTCGTATGTGGATGAAACTATGTTACAAAGTTAGGAAACATTTTTATAATTTTGTAACCTGGTTGTCAACCTGCTTCACCGTATTGTTTTGTCTGAGACATGGATCGAACAGCATGAGGTTAGTCTTTATCGATTGCAAAATTTTGTTTCAGATTCAAAAAGAAATCACGACAATAGAGCCGGTGGTATTTTGGAATACGTTAAAAGTTGTATACATTATGAAACATATTGCGTAAATTTTGTTACTGCAGACGTACTGCAGCTGCGGTTTTAATGTGGCACAAGAAAAAATTAATTTATTTTCACTATACAGATTGTATCTTGTGTGGCGGTTCGGATATATTTATGGAAGAATTACATTTTTTTATTTATCTGTATAGTAAATGCGGCCAAATTTTAATAGGAGATGTTCATCTAGATTTATTAAACAACAATAAACAAAGAAATAATTACACCACACTTTTGCCAAATTACGGCTTCGAAATATTATTAAAAGAACCGAGAACTGTAGTAAATAATTTAGCAACGTGTATTGATCATGCGTGAGTTATAATAAACGATATGTTTAAAGTAAATATTAAATCCGATATTCTAGATATGACATTATAGATCACTACGCAATAATTTTAGTCCTATTTTGTTATCACAAGTTTATACATTGCAACCTCAAGCCAGGCCTGTTCAAGCTATTGCCTATAAACTAAACAAATAGGCTGATTTTTCAAATGTATACAATGGTACAAATATAAATTCTGCTTTTGAAACATTTTTTGAAATATTGGAAAACAATATAGATTTATGCGTACCGGTATATTACAAATTCCTGACGTCTATAAAACAAATTTTATTAAACCCTGGATTACGAACTACTTATGTTTTTAAATTAATAAAAGCAACCAGCTACATAGACGATTAGAAACATCCCAATGACCCAAAAATAAATGAAAGTTTTAGAAAATGTAAAAGTTGAGATACAGGTTGACATAAAGGAGGCTAAATCATATTAGTACTATACATTATTATATGTTTAAACACAATGTTTAAACATTGTAAAGGAAATTCAAGGTTGCTAAATGAGGTCAAGGGTCAAAGGCGCTAGTCTTGAAAAGGTAGGCTTTACTTTTTCTAAAGGAAAATGGAACTGATACTACTGCTAATGAGTTTTATTCTTATTTTTTTAATTCTGTAAATGTTATTAGGACACCATTTCTAACAAATTGTTCTACATTTTCAATGTACAATGGTCATTTTGGACCACGAAACGAAAATGTTTATATTTTTAACAAAAGTAACACCGGACGAAATTGAGAAAAAGATCCGTTAGCTAAAGTTAGGCAAATCTCCAGAATTTGATGGTGTAAGTGCATCTTTGCTCAAGGCTATCAACATTCACATAACGGATGTAGTATAATTTTTAATAAACCTAACTTTTGTGACTGGCATGTTTCCTAAATAGACTTAAAGAGGCCCTAGTTGTACCAATTTTCAAAAAAAGTGACAGGGAAATAGTTGCAAACCTATTCCTCTGATATCTTTGTTTCCAAAGGTTTTTGACAAAGTGCTAAAGTTCATAATAATGGTTTTTTTTAAGAAATGTTTTAGCAATAATCAGTTTGGGTTTAAAAATTGTTTTGTTACTGAAGATGCACTCTTAAAATTTAGTTCCTCTATTTATGATGGCTTAAATATAGTAAATGTGTAACAGGGATCTTCTGGATATAAAAAAACCCACGCAATATCTATTATGTATACAAGGTCCTATAGATGTTTTACATACGGAGTGGATATACAACGTTAGTACATAACCCAGATAGAATGAAACTCCGGAGTTGTGAGCCACATCCTGTATTAAAGACAAATAAGATTTTTTGCGAAATTTTATTAATTCGTCGGTCAGCCCAAAACTTTTAAACAATATACCTGAATATATATATAAAAAAAATACAAATTCTAAAACGTTTTTGATGTATTTGAGGCACATTTTAGACGATACAGCGAGCACTTTAAATATTACAACTTAATGGTCTGCTTTAGTGCCAGTCATCTTGGGGTAAGAGCAATGTTGAATTTAAAACCATTTATTTTGTATTTTTTTTGCAAAGTCTCGTTTTAACCACAGTCACAATACGCATCCGTTTTGAGTTTCACGTTTAAAAAAAATCCCTTTTATTTTTCACGTCATTGACTTTTTTTAAGTAGGCTATACCAAGTTTTTGATTTTTTCTTTGCACAGTAAACATTTATAATTAAAAGTGAATCGCAAGCCGGATCAGCAATTTTATAAAGAATATTCAGTTTTTTTCAGCACTCAATTAAAAAAGATGGATTTATAAAATGTATAGTTTTCTAGATTTAACATTGAACATTTTCAACTGCCTCTTTTTAAAACATATTCTTGCATAAAAACAAATATTTAAAGTAAAGTGTACCTTATTTTTTTGTGGTAGCCTAAATGGATTGTTGTTAAATTTTACAGGACAATAATTTTACTGGTAGACAATTTTACAGGATAAATTAATTGATTGAAACTCGAAAATACAACAACTCTAATAATAATAAAATAATATTAAAGTGATCAACTTTAAAGATAGTTAGTCTATATATACCAATTATCCTTAAGGAATCTTACAAAACTTGAAAGCTTTTTTTTGTATTGAAATCTAATTATAAATAGGTACCACAAATAACAATTTTTTCCCAATTTGAAACATTTAGAAAGTTTTAAAAATTGTCAATTTAGTTGATAAAATACCTCTGTATTATCCAAAACATTATAAGAAAAGCTTTTACAGCTGAAGCAAATGCTGTCAATTGCTTTTACAGAAACGTTTTCCGACTTCAAACACTAAAATTAAATTGAAAAAAAAAAATAATAAAATGACTAAAGTATTAAGTTCTTAAAACGACAAGTCTGGCTCATGTCTGATTAAATTTCCGAAGTTCGGAAGATATCGTGAAACCTGTGTAAATGGATTTATTCTTTTCAAAAAATATATATAATTCGTATTAATCAAGTAATTATTTTTATTTTTAACATTAGGTAAAAATAAGTGCCAGATTCTTGTTCAGCATCCCAAAAAACAATAGGAAAATGAATTTTACGAAAATCGGTAAAGAAATGAGGAACTTACTATAATTTGCATATCGTCTATTGTGTAGAAGTAAAATATTAAACCAATAAACCATTTAATATACAATGCAGTAAACAATAAACAACCCTCCCTCAACTATGAATAGATAGCAGGTAGATGGGTAAGTAGGCAAGGCAGGGCCGGGCCGATGGCAGGGTGCAGTTAGGAAAGCGAGCGAGTGAGAATGGCCGGTTTAAAACTTACAAAACTATCTAAATAACGGTACTTTGTATATAACTTGTATAAAACAGATCAACTATTGATGGTCTCAGTTACGACGCTAAGTTGGGTGTATAAGAAATTGTATAAGTTTTTTGTAATTGGGTCCCTTATTTGTTGGTTATGAAATGTTGATCCGATGCTCGAACACGAAAGAGCCACAATAAATGTTGATCGAAAACGATCAACCTACCCTGGTTAAAAATAACAGCAAAACCAACAAATGATTACGCGAGAAATCTATATATATATATACATATATATATATATATGAATTTTAATGACACCCCAAAACTTGTTCTGGGGACCATGATCGGTGCTCATTTGCTACTCCCGACCTTGGGTCTCACCATAAGGGCCACTGCAATAGCTCATTTTTCCTATGGAAATTCGCTAATAAACATATGTAATGATTTTAAACTCCATAAGCCCAATGTTAAAAATTTTCTATTTTCAAATGAGTTGTTTAGAAAAATACGAGTTTTCCTGAGGTAGTGGTTTTCACCAATCGATTTTTTAGACCCGAAAGCCTCTAATCCCAAACTTTCAGCGAAATCCTTCAGCTGGATATCGAGATTGCTCGTACAAAAAAACAGACATTGCTCATATTAGAGTATAGGATAGGCCAAAATCTCCAGGTGTATGTTCCCTTAGTTTTTAGACACTTGATAATGGGACTTGACTCATATTCCCGAAAAGTCGTTTGTTGGTTTTACCGCACAGATGATGGCAAATGTCCGATTAACTAATAATACAATGTTATAAGCTATTATTATTGGAAATACACAAATAATGTGTTAATTAAAAACTCGTAATACTATTTTATTCGTGACCTAACAAAATCCACATTATTATGGATTATATTATAGTCTGTACCGTTTTTAGCGAATTTCCATAGGAAAAATGAGCTATTGCAATGGCCTTTATGGTAAGACCCAAGGTCGGGAGTAGCGAATGAGCACCGATCATGGTTCTCAGAACACGTTTTGGGGTGTCATTAAAATTCGTATAATGTATATATGTGTTCGCACTCTAGCGGCCGCATTTAAAGTCCGATTTGGTTCACATTTAGTACACATGTTGGTTGTCTACGTCGCTCGGACGAGTTCGTTAGCAAAAACAAATCCAACAACCGAAAGCACGTTTAAACTCATTGTTGCACGTTTTTTGACCGGAAGTAATTATGTTTTTAGATTTCTTCTATGTTAATGAATTTTTTTTAGAGTTTGTCTACAAATATAAATGTAGGATGTTATTCTGCACATTTTGTTTTTTTACGCGACCGTATAGCTCGCTTGGGTCCCCCAAAATCGATCAAAACGTAAAATACCATAGAAGTACCCGGTTCAAAGCCATGTGGTGGATTTTACCGTGGGGTACGCGTGCGAAGCACGCAATGTATTGTGTATTGAAGATACTCCCCATAAGGGGGTTAACGTGCGAAGCACGCACTGTTTTGTCTGTTGAAGATACTCCTAATACGGGAGGGGTGTATTGAAGATAAGCACAATATGCGGAATGGCGTGCGAACCATTTTGCAGCTATTCAGCACTGTCGTGAATAGACCTATTTCCCAAATCGTTGGTTGAAACCCTATAAACTTAATTTTGGAAATTTGCTCAACTCACGTCAGCGGTTCAGTGGTCGAATTATTTATTAATGAAATACGATCTAAAAACAGGAGTCAGCAATACCACTAGACATTGTTGGTATTGTTTTAAATGGCAGTACGAATAATGAACGAAAGTTTCAATGCAATACTTTAAAGCTTTGAAATAAAACATTGTTTGCCTACGGGTTTTTAAAAATCGATTCAACTTAAATTCGGCTATATTTAATTTATATTAACTATTATTTATGTGTGTTTTACACATCTGTTCTCTTTATTTGTTGTTTGAATGCGCGTATACAATTGATTTAATGTTGCATCTACACAGTCAATTCAATTAATATATAAACAACCGCCATTTTAACTTTCGTGCAGTTGTATTGAAATTGCTCCATAAAAGCTAATTAAATGTTCAATACAATTTATTTGACTGCCAACGTCAAAGTTTTCTGATTTATCTTTATTAAGTTTATGTGTTCAAGTTTGTAAATATAGTAGAACTCCAGTTATCCGAATCAATTGGGACCGGACCCCGTTCGGATAATAAAAAATTCGGATAGATGGATTTTCCCCGAAAAAAAGTCTGTTTTAACCTTTTCGGGAGTGGCTTCGCGTTTACGCGACTGGAGTAAACTATCCGCACATACTACGGTCGCGTATACACGTTTTATAACTTTAACGTTTGAGCACTATCATCGCGTTAACACGTTCACTGCCAGGGACGCACATGTGAGCTTGACACGGAACACTATGAGAAGCGGCCGACGCACAGTGCTTTGCGTGCTTCGCTCGTCAACCCCCGTATTTTGAGTATTTTCAATACTCAATACATTGCGCCTTTCTTACGCCAACCCGCTTATTGGGAGTATTTTAAATACACAGAGATTTTTAAGCGCAAATTTTAAGCTTAAGTGCTATAGCGCGAGCAGACGGAATCATTATTTTGCAAATAGCAGTACGTTACCGTCTTAATTTTTTTTCCTGAAATTCTGAAAGCGATTCAGATAGTTGAAGTTCGGATAATTGAAGTTTTACTGTAACAGATTTGGCAAATAAATTAGGCGTCCTTTATGGCCAACAACTTTTACAGACGAGCAGAAAATAATTATATGGTACTTTGTCGGGTTCGATCTGCCTTCGTCCTTGTTTCAATACATGACAGCCCGAATATATTGTGGACAATAAAATAACACGAGATGTAATAGAAACGCTCCAAGCGGGGCACTGATGAATTACTTTTGTAATTGATTCTCCATCCCTTGTTTTTGTCTAGATGTATCACTGAGGCAATCCCGAAGTTGTATTTTATTTGAATAATATAATCTCAACTCATGTGTTATAGCAGGGGTTCTCAGCCCGGGCTTCGCGAACCACCAAGGGTTCGAAATGGGTCGATAGGGGTTGGCGGAAAGAAAATGTGTAAAAAATGTTAATTGTCTAATAGTTAAAAAATATGATTAGGTAAATAAATTTCTTGAATATAAAGTGCAGTAGTTTTTTTTTTTTTTTTTTTCAAGATAACTCTTTCCAAATTTCATTGAAGTTACAGTGATTGGCTTACTTATCTGACGTTTTTGAACAACTCAATAACCTAAATCTTGGCCTTTAGACAAATTCATTCACAATCGTCAGAGTATCAGGAATGTGGAATCTATGATAAAATTATTGGGTTTTGGAGGGGGATGCGGAATACTACCCCCCGGAAAACTACCCCCCCAGGTGAAACGTGACGTCACGAAATCTGCCAACTAACCAATATGGGAGCCGTGTCCGCGACTGGAATACTACCCCCCCCCCAGCAAAAGCGGGTCGCCGGAATACTACCCCCCGGAAAACTAACCCCCCAAGCAGGTTCCGACAATTATACTGTTATCGGCAACATACTGTGACTAAACAGTTTAGGTTAGTCCTCTAGTTTTTTTTTATTCTAATTATATCGAAACTTGAGTGTGCGTGACTGGAAAACTGCCCCCCCGATCTCTGACGTCAAAATGACGTAGGAACCTGCTTGGGGGGGTAGTTTTCCGGGGGATAGTATTCCGGCGACCCTTTTGGAGGTCTTGTATTCTTCAAGTCCAGGCAGAAGTATTCGAGACTTTGTATGGCTTTTTGAAAGAGAATGAGTTCAGGCTATTTGCTATCTAATGGTGTTATCACGTTCAGTTCGGAAGCCTAAAAAGTACCTTCCATCCGACAGATTTATAAAGATGTGTTTTGATGGTGAATTTGCTCCAAAACCACATGGATTGGATTAATTTTCAATTAAAACACATGTTTTAGTAAAAATAAAATGTAAAATCTATTGACGCACACACTCCGTCACATGCCGCGATGAAGAAATCTATACTACCTGACGCACGCACTGTATTGTTTTCAAATAATGGAAATAGTTTAATTATAATATAAAATAATTCGACCACGCAGCTGAACCGCTGACGTGAGTTGAGAAAATTTCCAAAATTAAGTTTATATGCCCAGGGTTTCAACCAACAATTTGGGAAAAAGGTCTATTCACGACGGTGCTGAATAGCTTCAAAATGGTTCGCACGCCATTCCGCATATTGGGGTTATCTTCAATACACAATGCATTGCGTGCTTCGCACGCCAATCCCACTGTTAAATCCACCACATAGCTTTGAACCGGGTATTTTGCTTAAATAAATATAGTACTATATTTAACGAAATATGTTGTAAAACCACTGTATTACAATTTTCAGATTTGTATGTTTTATAAAAACAGTACTTCAAACATTAACGTGTAAATTTAGTTATACCAACACTGTTGTACGTTAAGATTGTTTAAAAACAAATTCTGTTGCATATTACACATGCGCAGTTAATGACGCGAACTTTAAAGTTCTCAATCTTCACTACGTAAACCATTTACCTTGAGAGGTTAGGAATTATGCATAGTTTCAATTTCCCAAGCGTAACATTCATTACAATCTTGAGAAGGCAGCCGCTTCCTCGACAATTAATGTATATACGTTTAGGAAAGGGTGGGTTACCAAACCGTGGACAGAATCATTGTACACTTTCTGAAAGTAAAATAAGGGCTATTTCAAAACGAATAATTCGACCACGCAGCTGTACCGCTGTTGAGAGTTGAGCAAATTTCCAAAATTAACTTTATAGGCCTATGTTTTAGGGTTTCAACCAACAATTTGGGAAATAGATCTATTCACGACGATGCTGAATAGCTGCATAATGGTTCGCACGCCATTCCGCATATTGGGAGTGTCTTCAATACACAAACCATTGCGTGCTTCGCACGCCATTCCGCATATTGGGAGTATCTTCAATACACAAACCATTGCGTGCTTCGCACGCCATTCTGCATATTGGGAGTATCTTCAATACACAAACCATTGCATGCTTCGCACGCCATTCCGCATACTGGGAGTGTCTTCAATACACAAACAATTGCGTGCTTCGCACGCCATTCCGCATATTGGGAGTATCTTCAATATACAAACCATTGCGTGCTTCGCACGCCATTCCGCATATTGGGAGTATCTTCAATACACAAACCATTGCGTGCTTCGCACGCCATTCCGCATATTGGGAGTATCTTCAATACACAAACCATTGCGTACTTCGCACGCCATTCCGCATATTGGGAGTATCTTCAATACACAAACCATTGCGTGCTTCGCACGCCATTCCGCATATTGGGAGTATCTTCAATACACAAACCATTGCGTACTTCTCACGCCATTCCGCATATTGGGAGTATCTTCAACACACAAACCATTGCGTGCTTCGCACGCCATTCCACATATTGGGAGTATCTTCAACACACAAAGCAGTGCGTGCTTCGCACTAAAACCCTCCTCTTAGGACTATCTTCAAGACACAAACAATTGCGTGCTTCGCACGCCAACCCCACGGTAGAATCCATCACATGTCTTTGAACAGGTTACTTTTATGGTATTTTACATTTTGATCGATTTTGGGGGAACCAAACGAGCTATAAGGTCGCGTAAAAAAAATGTGCAGAATAATATTCTACAATTATATTTATAGAAAAAACTCTACAAAAAATTAATTCTCGTAGGAAAAATCTCAAAAAGTAGTTACTTCCGGTCAAAAAATAGTTACTTCCGGTCAAAAAATGTGCTTCCTGTTGTTGGATTTTTTTAACGAACTCGTCCAAGCGACGTAGACGACCAACATGTGTACCAAATTTGGACCAAATTGGACTTAAAATGCGGCCGTTAGAGTGTGAACACATATATATGATTTTTAATGACACCACAAAAAGTGTTCGGGGATCATGATCGATGCCCATTTGCTACTCCCGACCTTGGGTCTCACTAAAAGGGCCGCTGCAATAGCTCTTTTTTTATATGGAAATTCGCTAATAATGGTATTTTAAAGGATTTGTACTATTTATTAAATATAACTTACAGAAAGAGCAACACAAACAGTTTTGTTGGAACACCAATTGATTTTAGTATATAAATATATATTTAGATTAACTTAACAAACACAATTTAGCGAGAGTATTGAAAAATTCATTTTGAAGTGACTTGAGTTAAAAATAATATTCTTACTATCAAGGCAGATGGTAGAGCAAGAATTAAACATATGGGTGTTTAATGATATAGTTTGTCCAAACCTGCGTGCGCTCTGGAACATAAAGCCTTGTAAAATACTGACCATAAAACCGCTTAGCGTTGTAACAAATGTACCGTGTTTGGACTCATTTTGCGAGGAATAATATTTAGAGTTAGAGTAAAAATTAAGTGTAGTTAACAGTTAGACAAATGTGATTTCGTAGTTGGTGATTCATAGAAGAAAGATTAGCGCCAGGTAGGCAGTGTGAGTGTGTCTACGCGTGGGGAGCGAGGGTCGATTTTATGGGTTAGAGCGCACGTCTGTTTGGACAAACTATAATGTAATCTATATAATTATATAAAAGCCAAAACCCACTGACTCACTGACTCACTGACTCACTGACTCATCACGATTTCTCAAAAACTAATGAACGGATTAAAATGAAATTTGGCATGTAGCTTCCTCTAGGGCTATAGGTGTTCACTAAAAAAGGGTTTGAAAAAATTCGAAATTTTAGAGGGGTTTGGGGGGTTCAAAGTTATTAAATCACGATTTCTCCAAAAGTACAGAACGGATTGGAATGAAATTTGGTATGTAGCATCCTCTAGGGCCATAAGTGTTCACTAAAAAACGGGTTTAAAAAATTGAAAATTTTAGGGGGGTTTGGTGGGTAAAAATTACTAAATCACGGTTTCTCCAAAATTACCGAACAGATTGGAATGAAATTTTGTATGTAGCTTCCTCTAGGGCCATAGGTGCTCACTAAGAAAGGGTATGAAAAATTTCGAAATTTTAGGAGGGTTTTGGGGGGATCAAAGTTACTAAAATCATAATTTCAGATCTTTTATTATTATGACAATAGTGCTTTTATTATTTAAGATCTATATATAAAAGCCAAATACCACTGACTGACTGAACACTTAAAAAGAATACAATTACGTTAAAAAGACTGAAAATACGAAGGACCACGGGCTACCCTATTTTAATCTCTTTGATTATAGCCATCATATTCTCTAAACAATCCTGGTACTGTAATAAGTCTAGTGTAAATTGTGAAAATTTCAATGAACTTAGTTGAGCAGTTTTTGAGCATACAGAGAATGTAAGTGTATACATTATTATTTAATTTTAAGAGTAGTTATCCCATTTCATCCCTTTGACTTAATTAATTGAACTGTAAACGTTTTTTTTTTTTATATATTACTTAAGAATAATATTAAATAATTTTAGCTTTATAGCTTATAGGAAGTTATTTTAATTAAATTACAAGTGAAAAAACATTTACCAGTACCGGGATTTGAACCCACGACTTTTGCCTTTCCGGGGCAACACTCTACCACTGAGCTATCCTGATCCTACAGATATTGGTCGATGTTATCTCACTTGTACGGTTTTACTGCATTTATGAATTAATCTGTAGGATCAGGATCAGTGGTAGTGTTGCCCCGGAAAGGCAAAGGTCCTGGGTTCAAATCCCGGTCTTGGTCCATGTTTTTTCACTTGTAATTTAATTAATTTGAACCTTGCTGAGGAAGCGTGTAAGCAGGTAATTTATTACAAATTAAAAATAATAAGTTATTTTAATTTATATTAATTGTATACGGGTAGCAACCCCATTTCAGCCCCATAGGTTGTAGTACTAGTCAAGTCTAATCACTCCCGACATTAATCGGGATGATACGTGAAATTTTTAGTAAAATCTGTCGAATAGTTTTTGAGGCTTTAGCGGTCGAAAAACAAAGAAACGTGCATTTTCATATATAGAGACTTTTAATGTTTAGATAATTAACATCATAGATTATTTTATTTAAGTAATAAAGTTACACTTTTCCAAAATAAAAATTAACAAATACAAAACTAAATATGTTTCGGAAATTATGAAATCCCTAGTCTCTCTCCCCTTCAAAATAAATTTCTGGATCCGCCTTTGCAAAGTATCTCCCACTCATTATTTAGGCCTAATTGGAAAAGTAAGAAACACTCCTCGCCGAGTTATAAAAATTGGTTTTACGTTTTAGACTATGGACTAGTATATTTTGAAAATTAATATTGCGATGATATGAAAAAATATAACCAAACAAATTGTCTTTCGTAATTGATTTAGCGAGGACAGATGAAATAAAACAACGCAACGTTCACTCAATTGCACAAGCAATTCATCACTCTGCCGCCGGAAGCGCTGGTGTCCTAATCGTTTTTATATTGTCGTGTTGCGTCTCCCTCTAGGATTATACTAACTTGTAATCTAAATTATTCGCAGTTTCACTTGGAATTAAATGCGCTGAGGAAATTGACAAAAACCAATCGTACAGTATTATGGTTGGTATTTTGTAACCCTTTGTAAGTTGTTTGTAGAAAGTAGTATTATGCGAAACCAATGAACAATTTAAACTTA
>JAGFPH010001866.1:28142-38252 GCA_018207615.1 Philaenus spumarius
CGCCGAAGTTTTGATAAAAGCGGGTGGTGTCATTTTGTTTGGCATCTTAAGCACTATAAATACTGAAAATTTGATCAAAATCGTTAGAGCCGTTTTTGAGAAATTTTCATTTTTGTCGTTTTTTATGGGATTTTAGGGGTAAATTACCCTTAAAAATTAAAAATTCCAAAAAATTAAAAAAACGCCTGGAGATATTAGGGTTTAGTACCTACATACCAAATTTCATGAAAATCGGACCAATAGTGTCCTCTCTGGTCGTGTATACATACTGACAGACTGACAGACAGACACCACTCTAAAAACACTTTTTTGGGTTCAGGGAGCACCAAAACAAAAAATTCCACTAAAAATATTTTTGGGTTCAGGGAGCACCAACACAGATAATTGCACTAAACCATTTTTTGGGGTTCTGGGAGCACCAAAACAGATAATTCAACTGAAAATTCAAATTCGAACATTTTTACGAAAACAATACTTTCTCCATATACTACGTATAGGGTGGAGAAAGTAAAAACCAAAAGTCTATTTTTACTCTATTTTCAAAATAGTCTCATAATTTTGTTCTGGAGTTATTTTTTATGTTATAGAGTAGGGGAAACCCCTGCGTGCTCCGCACGCCAACCCCGTTGAGACTTTCTATACACATAATCATGTTATTTTTTCTTTATAATAAAGGTATAGGCTGAATAGTAACAAAAAAGCTGTTATTGTAAATAATGTTAAATGTTCGAATCAAATTATTTTGTATATTTTATAACAGCAGTTATAATAAAGGTCAAAAGAACCAGCAAGGCTCTGTTCCACCCTTTAATAAAAACCTGACCTAAAAGTTAGAAATACAAATAGTTGCTTGAAAGTTTGACATCTTTAACGGGAATCAGCTGTTTTATCTGTTATTTTAGTCAATTAGTTGCTATGGTAATGGAATGTAAATACATTCAAGAAAAATGACGGTTCATCGATCTAGGCCTAAACTAAGATTTTTCCGACTAAATTTACAAATAATGAAATAAAAAATATTTTTATCAAAATGAATTATAGACTCAGTGTAGCTTTTTATTAGTAAAACTATTTTTCCAATCGGATCAGTAGTTCCAGATATTACCCCCTACATACAAACAAACAAATTTGACCTCTTTCTAATATTAGTGCAGACTACTACCAAAGATACAAAAGTTTGAAAATAAAAAAACGTTAGTTTTTTCATTAAAAATGGAAATGTGTTGTTTCTTGAACTTTTTTAAGTTTGCAGTTTTTTGCGATATTTTACATTAAAATTTTTAAACGACCACCATTTTGAAAAATACATGAAAACGTTTTGGATTTTTGTTAATGGGTAAAATGTATCAAACCAAATATGTATCCAAATCTTGCGTTCAATACCTCTCTTACATCCAAATAGTTTGTATCAAGTAATTTGAAAAAAAAATAGTGCATAACTGAAAAACGAAGCATTTCCGAACCCATGTTTATGGGGAGTCCGTAAGTCCCATCTCGCCCATGTTAAATTACCTATTTCATGACCCATTTTCTTAGAAACTACTAAAGGTATTATGCTGAAATTTTTACTACATGTTCAAGACATCTAACTAGTAACACCGATGGGAGGGTTTGGCTTTGTACTAATTAAATATAATTTTATAGATTTTTAAATAGTACGTTACAAAAAACAGGTAGAAATTATTATATTTAAACGTATAACTTTTATAAAAAATGTTATTTTGATAAATCCCTGTGTTAAAATATGCATATATGTCACCTAAATAAGCACAGAAAATTTCATCCCAATATCTTTAATGGTTCCTGAGAAAATGGGTCAAATATGGAAAAAATATGTAATTTCGGGAAAACACGATTTAAAAAAAAATTACAATCAAATGAAATAAAAACATAAATAATAATGTCCTGGGACATATGAAGGGTTGTCTGGATCTTCACTATCAAGGAGGTCTTCTTCTAGTTTCCTTTTAACCAAATATTTCTTCTGACGGGCTTCTTTTTGCATTTCTTCCGTAGCCATTTCGGCTTTCCGCACTCGCACCTTATCGATTTTCATAAACACTTCAGCACAGTTCTTTCCCACTTGAAACCCAAGCTTCATCAACACTTCACACCTTGTAATATAACCCCTATTGAAACAGGAAACTGCATCATGAACCCCTAATGTCATAGTTTGTAGACCAACAAAAACGGTTTTAGGCAGCCGATTCCAAATAACGTTATTCAGCGATTCGTTAACATTTTGAATTTTCCCATGTAAACATTTATTGAGAAGATCAGGACTTACTAGGTCCCTAAACATGGGTTTTATGTATTGCATAATGGCTTCAGGGAGGTGGGTATGTTTAGTACGATCATATGTTTGATTTTGTGACATGGCGTATATAAAATTATAAAATTTAGTACGAGTATGTGGCTATGCTTCAAGAAGGCAGACCAAATTACAAAAAAATTCCTCTTGACATCGTTCAACATAAAAATTAATAAAAACGTTTCTAGTTTATCGATTTTTGTAATTAAAAAAGTAAATTAAATTAGACAATTGTAGCTACATTATACAATTATTTTTAAAAAAACGTTTTTTCATAATTATTGGCTTACGGACTCCCCTTAATTAAATGAACTTTTTCCTTTATTTTCACCAGTAGAACCAGTCCTGACAGTTTCTCCGTTTTCTGCCTGAATGTGTATATATTTTGAATTTGGTAGTAAAACCGAAAAATAAAAAACAATTTTGTTTGTCATTAAAAAAATTACTTTATTCCCCTAAAATTGTTTGAAAAGTTGGCAGTTTTAAAGACATTTTTGGCATTAAAAATGTTTAATGAGCGCCATTTTTTTAATATACAAAAGATAGCTCTGGTATTTTGTACAAGAATAAAATGTTACGTGAAAAACATGTAACCAAATTTGAGATCATTATCTTTTATATATCATTATTTTTGCTAGTGGAACCTGCTCAGAAAGTGCTCGGAACATTATACGAATCACCGTGTGTGTGTGGATGTATTTTGGTACAGGTGTTGCAAGTACTATCAAGTATTATTGACCCAGAACCTCGAGGGACCTCAAACCGCTTAGTTGGCAAAGTTTAAGATCTAGCATACTTACTCAAAAACACAAGCCGCCAAAGTCACCGCCCAGCGTTTGGATACAACTGCAGCTGAGCACAGGAATTCATTTTCCCCGTGTATTAGTGCTACCTGGAAGTCATTATATTCATTGCGTTAATTTAAAACAGTTAACACAATCGCCATCTTAGAATTTATAAATTACTTAATAACTTAAAATAATTCGACCACGCAGCTGAACCGCTGACGTGCTGAATAGCTGCAAAATGGTTCGAACGCCATTCCGCATATTGGGAGTATCTTCAATGCACAATGCATTGCGTGATTCGCACGCCAACCCCCGTATCGGGAGTATCTTCAATGCGCAATGCATTGCGTGCTTCGCACGCCAACCCCGCGGTAGAATCCACCACGTGGCTTTGAACTGGGTACTTCAATGGTATTTTACGTTTTGATCGATTTTGTAGGAACAAAGCGAGCTATAAGGTCGCGTAAAAAACAAAATGTGCAGAACAACATCCTCAATTTAAATTTGTAGAAAAAACTCAAAAACAAATTCATTCTCGTAGGAAAAAACTCAAAATATAGTTACTTACGGTCAAAAAACGTGCTTCCGATTGTTGGATTATTTTGGAAACAGGGGATGTAGCAAACAAACCTAAAAGTGGTCGACCAAAATCAGTTTTAACAGAGGAGAAGTCATTGGATGTGCTTCTGAGTATTCAAGAAAATCCTCACTCATCTACTCGTCAGCTCAGTAGTAATCTAGGTGTTGGTCACACTTCGGTACATAAAGTTCTAAAGGCCGAAAATGTTCATCCCTACAAGGTACAGCTAATACATGATTTGAACGAAGACGATTTTGATCGTCGAATTCAATTTTGTGAAGAAATGATGTATCGGTGTATCCAAGATCCGTTATTTAAAACGAAGATAGTAATTTTTTCCGATGAATCCTCTTTCAGCCTCAACGGACATGTCAATAGACAAAACTCGAGATATTGGTCAGATGAGAATCCACATTGGGCTCAAGAATGCCATACACAACATCCTCAGAAAATTAACGTTTGGGCAGGAATAGTTGGATATAAGGTAGTTGGACCTTTTATAATTGAAGGTAATTTAAATGGTGCTCGTTATCTGGACCTGTTGCGTGAATCTATTGTACCCGCTATTTCAAGATAGTTTCCTCCTGAAGATGAGGAACATGCCGTGGACGAAAGTATTTGGTTTCAGCAAGATGGCGCCCCACCTCACTACGCTGTTGATGTAAGGGATTATTTGGACTTGACTTTTCCTGATCAGTGGATAGGTAGAAGAGGTTCCATAGAATGGCCTGCAAGATCTCCCGATTTGTCCCCTTTGGATTATTTTTTATGGAGATATCTCAAGAGTAAAGTGTATGTAAACCGACCAGACAACTTACACGAGCTTTCAGATAGGATTTTAAAGGAAGCGCGGTCAATTGATCAACAGACAATTGGCAAAGTGTTACATGAATTTTACAATAGTTTAGGACTTTGTCAAGTTGCTCTTGGCCATCAATTCGAACATCTGTGAATATTTAAGGAATACCAAAGGTAATTTAGTAATACATCTTACTTTGAGTGTTTTACTTAGTAAATTAGAATTTTTTTGTATTATTCATGGCTTAATACCATTGTTGTAACAAATAATAATTACAATTCGTTTGTAAAACACCCTTTATTTTCATTATTTTGGGTAATTGCACTGTTTCGTATAACAATTACGCATTAAATGAATTGTCTTATACTTGTTGTCAAGTTTTTTTTTATTTTGGTAAGAAACAACATAGCATAGATGTTTCACTTTAAAAACCAACTGTATTTTTTTTTACAGAAGAATATGAAAAACCAATAACAACATAGATTGTATTTTAAACACAAATTTATTAATGGAACACGGAATTCAAATACGGTAATAATAATTAATAATTCCATTTTAAGAGACTTCACTGCAAACGTAGAGTTTTTGGCCGCTATTTTGTTTAAACTCAACGGATTTAAATTATCTTTATATCATTGATTTTAGGGTGACAAGACCTATAAAATGAGGGGTCACTCAATAGGGGTTGCTTTTTAAAAAATTTAAGTTACCCCCTACCCGCCACCCCCTTAGGGGGTAGAAATTTTTTTTTATGTCAGAAAATCAGGAACGTTTGTTAAGAGTCAATGCCACAAACAAAATATTTGTATCTATTTTAGTTTGAGAAATACATATTTGTTTCGATACTTAATTTACACACTGTATATATATGATTTTTTAATGTCACACCAAAACGTGTTCTGGGGACCATGCACGGTGCTCATTTGCTACTTCTGACCTTGGGTCTTACCATAAAGGCCACGGCCATAGCTCATTTTTCCTATGGAAATTCGTTAACAAGCGAAGAGCGTTGAATAGGATAGTTTTACATAAATGTTGGTACTTGTTCACTATACCGGACTAATTTTTGTTTATGCATATTGTAGTCCGTATATAGTATATTGTATATTTTATAATTTCTTTGTTTATTTAACGTTTAGATGAATACCTTCAACCTGCCACTTAGTGAAGAAGAAGCTGCCGCTTTTCTTCAAGAAAAAGGTATTTCGCCATCTGAACGAACCTGTGCAAATGGTCGTGAAGTGAAGCTCTTTTCCGGAAAAGAAATCATTTAGAAGCGCAACGTCAAAGCTCGCCAGAAAAGGATCAGAATATGGGTCGGGAACTGGTTCGTTCGTCACTGCCGTTTATTGCTGGGCCAAAGAACTGACTTCGATCAAATGGTGTAACGAGGAGGTAGGCATGACTCGGGCAACTACAGTCGATTGGAATGTGTACAAGCGATAAATGGTTGTAGAGGTTTTTTCTCAACGTCCAGGTCAGAAAATTGCTGGCGAAGACATGATTGTAGAGATTGACGAATCAACGTTCACTAAACAATGCTGGTCGGGCGCTGCCTCAACACTGGATCTTTTGTGGTATCTGTCTCGAGACTGGTGAGGGCTTCTTGGTGAAAGTTCCAGATCGAAAGGCTGCTACGTTGATAAAACAAATCAAGAAGCACGTCAAGAAAGCCAGCACCATCTTTTCGGACAGTTGGTGTGCGCACAAGACCAAAGAATTTGAGAAACATTTCAAGGTCAACCGCAAGTACAATTTCGTAGATCTGAAAAGTGGCACTCGTGCCCAAACTGTTGAACGCATGTAAGGCTCTGCCAAGTGGCACAACAAATTGTATTGGGATACTGCACGCTATCATTTGGAGTCACAATTGACAGAGTTTGTGTTGCCGGAAAGGATGTTTTTGAGGCACTGTTGGAGGCAATTACGGCTTTTTGGCCTTCAGAATGACAAATGTGGTTAATGTTAGTTGTTGAATCGTTATAGTAAATAATTTTGCCAAATTTTTGTTTTTTTAAAGGTAGTCCGGTATAATGAACAACAAGTACATCAATTTGGGTACTTCTGATAAGAATATTTTGTAGTTTCAGTTATGATACTGTTTGATTTATCTACTTACCGATTTATCTTTAAATATAATTATAAAATTTCAGGACCAATGAAATAATGATATTTGACAGCATGAACTTCAAACAAAATGTAACATAATTGCTAACAAAAATTATTGCAAACTATAATTAGAATTCTTACTTGATAAGGATGTCTAGTTATGGACGAATTTCTACCTCCAATTATGCCGATGGGTGTATGAGCATTTTGCGAATTTATATTTTGAATGCTTACTTTGAATGAAAGAGCCAAACCTGAAACTGAAAATAGTTAAACATTATCCAAAGTACTGTTACAAGCATTAACATTACCGGGATTTATGTCTGTGGTTAAATTAAAAATTTTTGAATATTTCCAGGTATGGGAAGTTACTAGTAATTCAGTTTTTGTAAGTAAAAAAGCGTTTTTGTAACCCTAATCAATATCAGCTATACTGTGGGTACATTATTTACTGTGCAGAGTTTACCAGCTAAAGTGAAATAATAGCTTTGGTACTTATTACATGCAACAGTATAGCTTTTACAGTGTGTTTACTTAACCGCGAATTTTTCTAGGAGTATTGAAATTTGTTTACAAAATAGTACCCAACTTTAAGATTTTTTATGAAACCCCTATATTTTGTGGTGTTATTTTTCTTTTTGTAAATTTTGAAGTTATTGGTAAAAAATTCATTTTCATCACACTATATCGAAATTGATAATTTTCAATTACAGCTGTGAATATTGAAAGCGATATTTTCATGGTATCCCATGAAAACAGCTGTACGGGACCATTTTACGGTCCCGTCAATCCCGGGATTGGCTAAGTCCAATCCCGAAATTTCGGGATTGATAATTAGATTAAAAAACGCGAAATTCATAGGTTTTCTCGTAAATGATGTTTTACTTCTTATTTTCTACGTGCACCTGTTTGTATGATGTACAATGTACAGTAGCTATTTTTATTACAAAATTATTGTAAACCAATATAACTTTATGTGACTAAAAGAAAAAAATACAATCATTTATGTCAAATCTTAGAACTGATGATGTCAAACTGCGAATGTTACTTTTTCATATTCATACATTCTTAGCAGCCAAGCCAACCCTACGTAGCCGTGACACCCTACCGAAGGGACAGAATTGTGTAATAAAATTAGTTTTAAATAGTAGAGTAGCTGAGTAGCCTACTTAGAGTATTATTTTGTTTATGCGTTTTGGTATTATATGAGAAATTAAAATTACAGTAGATATCTTAGTTTCAAAGTTTATATCATTAGTTTAAGTTAAAAAATGTGTGTACTTTTACATGTTTTTCTGTTTTTTACAGTGTTTACTTCACTTGCAATTAGTATATATGTAGCTTTTTACCGCTTGTGTTCGTTCAGCATTTAAAATGTATATTACTAAAGTTTGTTCCAGAAATAAATACCAATTTCATATGTTGTTTCGATTTAACTCCTAGTTCCCAACCCGTCGGTTAGGCAAACCAATCTTATAGGTTTAATGTACATGTTAATAAAAAAAATGTTATTAGGTAACCGTTTTTAAAACTTTGACGTCTTTGATAAACCAGGGAAATTTAAATCTAATATACAGTTTAAATATCATGCAAAGCAAAAGTGGAAATATACAAATATATGCTATAAAAACGCAAATACATTATGTACACAGGGTAAATGTATATACATAAATAAAATTTAAAGGAGTTTAATTACTACAAAACCTAATTTTCGTAAGGTTGTCAAGAGAAAAATTTATAAATCTGAATACCGGGACTGGTCCCGGGATCCCGAGATTGACCCCCGGCAATCCAGATATCCCGGGATTGAGAAAGTGGTCCGGGATTAAAACCCCTAATTCTAACCCAGTTGTGCCACGATGGCAGTGGTCGTTAAGGCGTCAAAGCTTTATCAATCGTCATGGCAACCATCCATGGAAAAATTTCGGGTTCAATTCCCATTGACCTCGAATAATTTTCTACATGTTTTCTTAACAGACAGCTGTGGTTCGGATTCCACGTAAAACTGTAGGTCCCGTCTTCATTAGCCTTAAGTGCAAAACAGCAGGACGTTTAACGCAAAAACAAACCAAATCTAACCCAGTTGCGATAGTAACATGTTGCTCATATCAGTAATAGTCGCGGGTTTAAAATCAGCTGTTCTTATTAATTTGTTTATCAGTATTAATGAAAAAACAATGCAAATACTATTGTTGTCATTATTTTACGAGCAATCATGATTTCATGTCTAACAAAGATTTAAATTAAATGTGTTATATTGATATAAACTTTCATTCATACGTAAATTGTCAATAAATAAATAAAAATCTTATAGCACTGAAGGTCAAAAAGTACTGCTAAACTGATCTGTTTATAAAAATCACAAATTGCCATAAAGTATTTATTATTTTCCATTTATTGAAGTTCTGTATTATATTAATTATTTATTATTATATATTGGATGCAATATTAATTATCAGTATTAGTTTTTATGGTAAACTAGTGGACCCAGCAATGCTTCGCTATTGTTTGATTTAATTTAAAGGGTAGTTATTCCATTTCATTACACTGACTTAAGTAATCGAATTGCAAAATAGTTTTTACGCCACTTAAGAATATACTACACAAATTTAGATTTACAGTTTGTAAACCTTTATAAATAATACAGTAAACATTTTGTTAGATTTTACCTAATATAAAAAAAACTGATAGTTGTGAAGAATTTTAAAAAACATGATTCTAAATTAGCCCAATCGGTTGCAAATAAACGTGTTCGGTTCATTGTAGGTCTGAAGAAAAATTATGTTCAATTTTTGATCCAACTCAGCTGTTATATAACTGATTATAAATGCTGAGTAAAGTTACTAAGGAAATGAATCCAAACAAACATTACGTGTTGCTAAGCTTTTATACGAACAGCTGTTTTTGCGGGCTATGGTCTTGAGTCCATACAAAAGAGGCTGTTTAGTTTTCCAAATTTGAAACTTTTTCGGGAAACTTTTCAAATTTGTCTTTATATAAAAACCTAGTTAAGACTGTTACGAACATTTCAAAACAAAAAACAGCCAAATTGGTCCAGCCGTTCTCAAGTGATACGTTTACAAAGGAACAGCAATTCATTTTTTTATACAGATTAACGTTATAATTTTTTTTTTACTAAATTAAGTCTTTTCTGAAAAACGCTCTTATAGTTTCTCGATAGGAAAGTGTTAATAGTTGTCTTAAATTAGTAACCAAGATTACTATGTATCATATATACAGGTTGGTTATAAAGTCACTTCCCCCCTCTTTAATTTTTGTGTTTGTTAAAACAAACAAATATATCCTTTGAGGTACGATACTAACTTAACCCAAAATATCTTTTGAAACAATCGGAAATTTTGAGTGACCCCTAAAAATTGGGGATTTTGGTGCCAACTCAAAATGTTTAAATGGGAAGTATGATCATGTGATACCTCATTTTAAAGGCATATTTAAGACTAGGAAAATGACATAAGGAAAATAGAAAACGGACCACCCAAAACAAAATGGCGGCCCTAAACGT
>JAGFPH010001866.1:80263-90879 GCA_018207615.1 Philaenus spumarius
CTGTCACTAATACAACTTTCACTAGTAGAACTGTCACTAATACAACTGTTATGTTCGGGTTCTTTAATAATTTTTAACATTGAACACAATTATAAGATTGTAGTACAACTTTATTAATACACGTTTACATAGGTCACTGGTCGTTGTAATAATGTTTGCATTAGGCCTACTTACTGTACATAAACATTTCCTCTTTTTTTACAAATAATTTTGCTTTGACAAATTTTTGATAATAATATAAATTTACTCCTTTTTTATATATATATATATATATATAACAAAACGTTGCATTAATCCTGAAATTATATATTTTATTATTACAATGTTTTATAACTAACTTAAAATCTATCTTCTAAACTTTTGTGTATATAAAAAAAAAACGCTACATTAATACTGAAATTATATATTTTTATTTTTACAATTATGTATAACTAAATTAAAATCTATCTTCCAATCTACAACTGATTTTGACCACTCTACCATATCTTGTTTTGTACTGATCAAGATTTTTTTAAACCCACTTTCTGGACTAACTTGTCCTGTTTTAACATCTATATCACTTTTTCTTATTTTTCTATTAGACTGATTAAATGGGCTTATTTCATTAATTTGAAGAGACATGGAAGGACATTTTTTAGGCGACACATTGTCAACAGCAGGACTAATATGAATTCGATTACGTCTATAAGATTTACCTTCTTTATTAAGAACTATATATGATAGAGGTTCTGTTGTTTCTCGAATTATGTTACCGCTAGTCCAAGTAGAAATAGGTTTTTTTCTGAAAGACAACTTTTGACCCTTACTTAACCCCTGCAGTGGTTTTGAATTGCGGTCAAAATGTCCCTTCATTCTCTGTTTGTTTACTAACAGTTGTTTTCTAGTTCTATTATAATTAAGTTTTGGTTTAAGACATTTATAATATGTTGGTACCAAAGTACGCAATTTCCTTGACATGAGGAGTTGAGCAGGTGATTCTACATTATTTTTATTAGTGTTTCTGAAATTTAATAGCGCAAGATGTATATCTTCTCCTGCATCAGCCGTTTTTTGCAATAACGACTTTATTGTTTTTAAAGCACTTTCAGCCATGCCGTTTGATTGAGGAAAATGAGGACTTGAAATCACATGCTCAAAATCCCAATTCTTACAAAACATTTCCAGTTTTTCACATTTAAAATAAGATGCCCCATCAGAATACACTTTTATCGGTATTCCATGTCTAGAAAAAAACCCTTTTAATTTAGTTATTATAGTAACACTCTTAGTATTTGAAATACTAGCCACTTCAATATAGTTTGAATAGTAATCTACAGCAACAATATACACTATTTTTTTCCACTCAAAAACATCTATTCCCACCACTGACCATGGTAATTTTTTTACTTGACTAGCTGACCCGTGCGAAGCATTCGCATTCTAACTTACTTAAATCCCACTTAATTAAAGTACACACCGTATATTTAGTATCGTATAGTGCGTATCTAGTGCGTCATGGGCATAGGTGAGGATTGAAGTAAAGAATAGATGTGCTTACAATTAATTAAAAATAGCAATGTAGTGGCGTAACGGCAGCTCTCCAGCTGGGTATTGTTATTATCCGTGTTGCCAACGCCAGGAAAATATCCTTACAACTTACTTGATCTTACATCACTTGATCTTACTTTCGGATTCTTTATTTCTTTTTTTCTTTTCCTTTTTTCGTATAATAGTATTTTGTATATTTTTCCGTGTAGCGGTTAAGGAAAGCTTTAAAATGATGCCTCATTCATGTAATTTGATGATGTATTATGGAAGTTATGGCGTACCGACAAAAAAATTGCCTTGAGAAATAATATATGTGATGTGGCAATAAAGGCATTTTACTTTGATTTCTTTTAAACTTACAACAAGTTTGACAAGATTCTACATAGTTCTTAATACCATTGGACATGTTAGGCCAATAGAGTGCTAACCTAACCCGTGATTTGCATCTGTTTATTCCCATATGTCCTTGATGAACAATTTTCATCTTTTGTGATCTTAGACTTTTCGGTACAACAATTGTGTCATTTTTAAATATTAAATTTTTTATAATACATAATTCATCTTTAAAATTAAAATAGCATTTTAATTGATCGCTTACATTATTTTTATATTTTGGCCAGCCATGGTTAATACAATCTTTTAATTTATTTAATTCTTTGTCATTATTAGTTACTTTCTCAAACAATGACCACTTAGAATGTGAAATCGGTAAATTATCAATTAATAAATTAACCTGTAGTTCTATTTCATCAAATACCTCATCTTCAATCTTATCATTTAGATTAAAATTTCTAGACGAAGTGTCTGCAATAATTAAGTCTTTACCAGGTTTGTACACTACATTAAGTTTATACTGTTAGCATTTTTTTTTTTTTTTTTAGAAAATGTACTAATGGTACCTTGCACAACTAAAGACAATTCCTAAAAGCTCCTTTTCAATTTGAGTTAATTTGAGTTTCTGTTAAAGCTTTAGAAGCATAACATATAGTTTTATTATCTTGAAATAAACAAGCACCTAACCCTGTCGAACTTGCATCAACAGACAGTAATATTGGCTTGGATTGATTAAAATAGCTTAATACTGTCGCTTGTATTATTATGTTTTTCAGTTTATTAAATACTTCGTTAAGATATTTATTCCAAGTAAACTCAACATCTTTTTTAGCAAAGCTCTTAGAGGTTGTGATATATCAGAGAAATTTTCTATAAATTTAGAAACATAATTAAACATCCCTAAAATTCTTTTTTGTCTTTCGGTATTGGCAAGTCAATTATAGCTTTTATCTTGTTTTCATCTACAGCAATACCATCAGAATTAATTTTATGCCCAAGAAAATTTATTTCTTTAACATTGAATTTACATTTGTTAATATTGAATTTAAATCGATTCATTTGAGCTTTATTTACCACAGTATTAACTCTTTCTGTTAACTGTGTTTCTGTTTCACCCCAAATTAATATATCCTATTGAAAAGACTGTACCCCTTCTATTTTTCAAAAATTTGTGACACTACTCTGTGAAATATTTCTGGAGCACAACCCAATCTAAATGGCAATCTTTTAAAATAAAATCTCCCAAAAGGTGTTTGAAAAGCAGTTAATTTGGCACATTAACCTCATCTAGTGGAAGCATCCAAGAGCCTGATTTCGCATCCAACACTGTGAATAGCTTTTCAACTTTAATTTTATGAGAAATTTCCTCAAAAGTTGGAAATTGATAATATGATCTTTTAATACATTCATTTAAAAGTTTTGGATCCAAGCATAACCTGATATTACCATCTTTCTTTTGTACAATTACAAGTGATCAGTAGGTTCACTGATTGTTTCTATAATACCTAACTTTAACATCCAATTCGGCTTTTAATTTACCTTCTAGTGCAAAAGGAATCTTTCTAGGAGCACTTAACTAATTACAGGACATGAATTTTCATTTAATTCTATTTTAACTTTAACTGGTACACACCCTATTTCGTTATCAAACAAGTCCTTGTATTTCTTATCGATTTGATCTAAGTTTAACATATTTATATGGTTAATAATTTCTAAATTAAGACATGTATCAAGTCCTAACAAATTTTCACAGTTCGATTTAACAACATAAAATATCAATGCATAATTAGAGCCTTTAAACTTGCATTGCAGTGTACAAGTCCCTACTACAGGTAATCTGTTGTTTGTAAATGAAGTAATTTTACTATTTGTTTGATTAATTAAATTAACATCAATTCCTAGTTTAAGAAAGGAATTATATGATAAAATGTTTACTTGGGCTTCTGTGTCAACTTTAAAAGATTGATTCACTTTATTTATTATAATTGTCTCATACCATTGAGTTATGTTTACTTTATAATTTTGTAGGTTAGGTTTAGATAAAGTGTTTATTATAAAGTTTTTGGTTTCATTATTACATAAATTTTCATTACCTGTTTCTGTTAGTTTGTTAACCGAAAACTTACACATTTTTCTAAAATGATTTAATTTCCCACACTGTGAACATACTTGATTCCATGCCAAAAATATGAAATCGCCAACATCTGCCGCAAGGACTGTTTGTTTTGTATGTATGAGGGGATTAACTTGACCTTGTAGTTCCTTCATGCATCGGATTAGACTTTGTATTTGATGAATGACGTTTCACGTTCCTTTTTGAATTTTGTCCCTGATTGCCGGTTCCAGCTAGAAACTTGTTTGAATTAAAGTTTATGGCTTTGTTTCTTGGTTTACTGTTTTTAAAAACTCTATCTACCGTAGAATATATTTGTTCAGTTTTTAAATTTAGTTTATGAGCCCTGTCATAAGCTACTTTAATTCTCTGGACTTACGCATTTCTAAAGCTTGTGTTAACGTCAAATTCTGTGTCTTTAACAAAGCGACTTTAACATCGGAATCATGAATACCACTAACAAAAATGTCCCGAAATAACCATCACGCAACTCACCAAAGTCACAAGACGCACTTAGGTTTTTTAATATCGCTACATATTGTTCATACGTCTCATTATGTAATTGTTTCCGGTTAAAGAATACATGACTCTCGTATGTTACATTAGCCAAAGGAATAAAATAATTTTCAAAACTTTTAATTACAGTTTCTCTAATACCTACAAAGTCACTAATACAACTATCACTAATATCCCTTTCACTAATACAACTGTCACTAATGCAACTATCACTAATATATCTGTCACTAATACATCTGCCACTAATTGAACTGTCACTAATACAAGTTGCACTTATACAACTGTCACTAATACAACTGTCACTAATATAACTATAACTAATGGAACTGCCACTAATACAGCTGTCACTCATACTTACAAATTCACTAAAGCAACTATCACTAATGCAACTTATATATTAATGCACAATGAAGTGGGCTTTGCTGTTTTCGACCGATGAAAGAGCAACCAGTAATTTATTTGAGATTATCAATATCCTAGTAAAATGAAACAATAAAAGCAAAATAGCCCTTAGAAAGGTTGGTTTTAATATAAATTTTTGTCCGTTTTTGCCAATTGCCGTTATCAAAACAACGCAAGAGTATAAATTAAATGTCAGACAGTATTGAAGTTGTTGTGGGAGTTGTTACTGTTTTAAATAATGTACCAATCTTACAAAAGAATAATTAAGGGAACGGAAGCAATACTGGGCCACATAGATTGGTACTGTTCAAAACTTACCTTAGAATTTAAATATCACCAAAAGTAGGAATATTTCAGCTTATCTCTTACAATGCACAGGATACCTAGAGGTTAGCTCAATAAACCATAGAAATAGATATAATTTTTGGCTTTATTAACCAAAAAAAATAAAAAAAGTTTACATGCCCTTAATACAAAAAGAAATTATTAATATGCCCTTAATACAAGAAAAGTTTGAGATTTTAAAAAGAAAACATATATATATTTTATTAAATTGAATTTAAAAACCCTCCCCAAAATAAAAATCAGAAACCCTCCCTTTTAATGATAATTACAGAATTTATACAGAAAAGATTAACAAGTTACAAAGTTTTAACATGAAATACCATGGATTTGTTTTAAGAATAAATATATATGTCGTTGGCCAACTCTAAAAGGTAATTATAAATAATTGAATAAATAGACAAAATTAATTATGAGACGTCTCTCTATATATAAAAAAAAAGGTATAAAATTTCTAATATGCAGCCCTTAGGGCTAAGGTCCGAAATGTGCTAGCTTGCTCCTCCCAAATATTAAATACTAACATATCCTAAATAGTACACATATACAAAATTACTTTTCAAAATACAGCCTATCTAACATTTAACACAAAAGAAAAAGAACAACTGCAGATCGTTCATATTTTAAATTAAATTCTGTCTTTAAATGAAACACTGTAGATATATTTTATTGTTTTTTTTTGTTAAAAGTTCTGTTGAAAAGTAGCCCTTTTCAAAGCGTAGCTGTGGTGCAGGTTAGGCCATTGTATTTTATAATAGTCCCTGGAGTTGAACCAGTATAACTGTATAACATAAATAACAATTCCTTTTTAGAAAACTTGCAGCTAATTTAAATAAGCATAAAATGATAGTTCTTTGAGTTGGCTGTTTTATTAAAATTTGTAGCACAAGATGGCAAATTGCTACTTAGATTGTAATGGTTAATACAACATGTGTAATGTTGCATAAGACTGTCTCTACATGTTTGCTAAGCCACATGGTAACATAAAAAAATGTTAACGTTTAGTTACATATCAGTAATATTATGCTTATAGCTTATTAAAAGTTTTCAATATTGGTTATGCTGTAGAAAACTACACAGTTATGGTTAATTAATACAGAGCAGTTCAGGCCAGTTTTGTTGAAAAATATTTAGGCTTCAGTAATAACCAACATGGTATCGGTTTTAAAGTTTTTGTAGGCTGTAAGATTTGCATTTAAAATTTAGGCTATAGTAAAAATGAAATACATAGGTTTCTCTATTAAATTGAACAAAATGAGTTAGGAAAGTTATTCGTAAACCAAAAGTGGAAATAACCTTATTAAGTTTTACAAGTAAATATTTTATAACTATTAAGGTAAAGCCAAAATATTCATACCTGGTATCCGGAAAGCAAAGGTTTAGAAGAAAGTCATGTTATTTAGCGACACACCGTCGTTAATCGCGACTAAATTATTTAAAGTGTAACAACATAACTACGATTTTGCAGCGTCTTAAGGTTTTGTTCGTAACCGTCTAATGGCCGACGCTTTAGGACACTCCTATGACCAAGCAATATTTAACTGACTAGATAAAGAAACAGCTGATGGGTTGTCAGACAACGACCTCTGTTCAGTTATGCACGATTAGAAGTAATACCGTACAGAGTCGACGTCTGGCGGAGAAAAGGATAACTATTTGGGAAATGTCGGTAAGGATAAATGATAGAGAGGTTGTGACTAGTTGGTTAGAGTAATATTTATTAAAGAAAAAAAATATAGGTGGCGCGAATGTCTAAAAACGTCACAATAATTATTAGGTGAGTTTAATTATTAGTGTTTTAAGAGTGAACACATTTTTCTCATATAATACATGGTTTTAGTTGCAGCAGTTAAATTTTCACAGTTAAAACCCTAAAATACTAACATACAATATTTCCCTAAATCGTTAAAATGACGGAAATTATTTTCTTTTTTTTTACTCGAATTAGGGACTGCAATAGAAGTGCTAAAGCACCCATGCTAAAATTCATAATACCTTTTAATTGAAAAAAGAATAACTTCTGAATTATTAGAAATTAATAATAGTTAAATAGATTTCTCGGTAATCATTAGTTTCTCTCTTAACTTTCTTTATAGAAAGTTGTAACATTGAGGATAATAAAAGGTAATTTTTATAAAAAACCTAAAAACTTTTTCCTCTAGTAAAATAAGTACGAATTTCAATGGAACATTTTTTGAAACATTTACTTTTTTGTAACGGCAACAGAAACGAGTTATTTGACAAATTGTGTAGCCTAAACGGAGAGATTGCACGAGAGGTATGTTGGATGATTCGGTGTTTCTTTGGTCTGTGGGCCATAGCAAATTATTCTAATAAAACCTGCTGAGAGTGATTGTAGAACTAGCCAAGTTGGTTGACTAACTTTACTAGATTAGATTAAAATAATTGGAAATTCTAAACTCACAGTTACCCCAATAGCTTTTAGTGAATTTCCTTAGGAAAGACGAGCTATTGCGGTGACCTTTTAAATATTTTATCACACACATGTTTACATACTACATACAACATCACTCTTGGAACAACATTGTTGATATACAATCAACACGATTACACTAAGCAGACATGAGTTAGGTAGGCAGGCGGCAGACAAACGCGCGGAGCGGTGCTCTGACTGTACTCCACCGCAAGAGGGGAAATGTGGTGGGAGCCGGCGTAGGAGACTTGCACACTCCCCTCTTCGCGCTCAATCCTAATTGGCGCTATCTGTACTTAATTGTAATTGTGTACACATTTATAACTTAATGACATTAATTAAGTTATTTTATATAATATAAATGCAAAAATTAAAAAAAATAGCCTCAGTTTTAACTTATAATCTTTAGTCAATGTATGTTTTTTACTTTCTCCCCCTATACCATAGTAGGCCTATATGGAGAAAGTATTGTATCCGTCAAAATTTTCGAGTTTGAGTTTTTGGTGGAAATATCCGTTTTGGGCCCCCCTGAACCTAAAACAGCGGTTTTCGGAGTGATGTCTGTGTGTGTGTCTGTATGTGTGTCTGTGTGTCTGTGTGGATGTTATCAGACCTAGAGCCTAAACCAGTAGTCTGATTTTGATGAAATTTGGTATAGAGGTACTAATCCACGGTATCTCCAGGTGTGTTTTTCATTTTTGTGAATTTTTTATTTTTAAGGGTAATTTTCCCATAAAAACCCTTAAAATAACGGAAAAATCAACTTTTCTCAAAAACGGCTCTAACGATTTTGATTAAAATTTTATAGTTTATTAGGGACCTAAAGTACTATAAACTGTAAAATTTTAATCAAAATCGTTCGAGCCGTTTTTGAGAAAAGTTGGTTTTTCCGTTATTTTATGGATTTTTATGGGAAAACAACTTTAATACAAAATCACCTCTCCTACCCCACCCTACAAGTCACCGTGAATCTGTTTAATAATTTAAATATGTTTGTGAGAAAGTATGTGCCAGTTCCTGGTACCGTATATTTGTATTTAACATTCATGGCGGTCCTCTTCTAAAAAGTACCTAACCTAACCTATTAAATTATTAATTTAATTATATTAAATGTCATATTGCTTTCCGTCGGACCACATTATCCCCAAAATATTGACCGTCGGCCCGGTTTAACCATTCCCCATTCAGCATCGATCGTGGACCCCAGAATACATTTTCGGTCATTAAAAGTTGTTTGTTTATGTGTTAGCGCTCCAGCGGCTGTATTTTACTTTCGATTTGGTCCAAATTGTCGCTCGATCGAGTTCGTTAGCTAAAATAATCCACCAACCAGAAACACGTTTCTGACCGCAAGTATTTTTATTTTTATTTTTATTTTTCCTACTAGAATGAAACTTCTTTGGGTATCTAAATTTAAAAAATATATATATATAATAAGAGATTATTCTGCACATTTTGATTTCATACACGATCTTATAACCCATCTGGTTCCCCCAAAATCGATCAAAACGTAAAATACCGTAAAGAGTATTTTGTGCGCTACGAACGAAGCGAAGCATTCCGTAATCCAAGGCCGTAGTGGGAAAGTGCAAACTCGCAAAACTTGAGAACGAAGCGACGCGTGAACCGGGGCTGGATGCTGAAATGCAAACAAATTCTACTAAAAGTCTTAAATAAACCTTTAAAATGAGGTATCACATGACCATACTTCCCATTTAAAAATTTTGAGTTGCCCCCAAAATTCCCCATTTTTAGGGGACACTCAAAATTTCCGATTGCTTCAAAAGATACTTTATGCTAAGTTAGTATCGTTCCTCAAAGGATATTTGTTTGTTTTAACAAACACAAAAGTTAAAGATGGAGGGAGTGGGACTTTTAAGACACCTGGTATGTTTCGCACACGAAGGCAGCTATTAAGCGCCTTCCTGAGTAGACCAATTTCCCAAATAGTTGGATGAAACCCTAAAACAAGTAAACTTAATTTTGAAAATTCTCTCAACTCACGCCTGCGTTTCAGGTGCGTGATCAAATTATTTTAAATAGTTAACGATTGGAGTTGAGATATGTTTTGTATACAGATTTAATCCACAATATATCTGTTCGAAACACTGTTTATTTTGCAACCCCATGTTATATTGGAATTTATTTCGCAAATAAAACTACTCTATTTACACTTACGTAGATTTGTTTAGAGACGTTATTTCACTTGAAATGAAACCTTTGCCGTAAGATAAAAGCAACAATAAAACAAAACGATGTAGAGTAACTTCCTTAAAAGCTTTTCTACACTGCAACGTTTATTGGGGAAAAGTGATAATGTTCTCAGAGTAATTACCGACAAGTAGTGTTGTGAAACTGTTATTGGTAATCGCAAAAATAACTTATTAAATTGAGAATTTACATAAAACTAAAGGCCTAACGCTATTTTTCCATCATTTTAATTTTAAACGCTTATAACGGGAAGACGATGGCATGAACAGAATATTGAGAAAAACTGTTTCTTGTAAAATTTTACATCGAGGATGGCAGGCAAAAATTAAAACCCCGCTGAATTACATATTTCTTTAAACTACGTAGAACTGTAAGTAAATATTGAACTTGACTTGTGAGAAGATATACTTGATAGAATCAAACTTGAGCACAGAATCTTCAACTAATACACGTTTCAACGATAATGCCGTCATCTTCAGTGATGGCCGAGGTACTACATAACCAAACCATAACTAACTGTATTTCTAGTTTGATTAGTGTATCTTGAGGAGTAGACTAAAAATAATTTAGTTTCTAATGAATTTGAAGATAGGCTGACGTATCAAATTTTGAATAACATCTGTTGATAATTGTCAATTTTATAACGAACGAAAGAACGAAATGAGAGATTATTAACATATTAGCAATCTATATATATAAAAGCGAAATACCACTCACTCACTCACTGACTCACTCACT
>JAGFPH010001866.1:93456-106568 GCA_018207615.1 Philaenus spumarius
AATAGCAAATAGTTATACAAATAGCAAATAGTTATACAAATAGCAAAAAGATATACAAATAGCAAAAAGTTATACAAATAGCAAATAGTTATACAAATAGCACTAACGCTGCAGTAAACATCCGAGTTGGCACATAATTTACAAGAGGCATACAGAGTGTAATTAAAATGACATAAACACAAAGTACAAAGGATAAGCATTTTCTGTTCACAATTGGCAGTGCTTTTCCACCGAGTTAAATTCCTGTAGATACCTTGATAGGTTTTGATTTTTTTAATGTAAGGAACGATAAGTATAACTTTATATAGTTTAAATAGGCCTACATTAAATTTCGTCGACAGTTCTATAATGTTGATTACCATGAACAAAGATAAATATAAAATTGGCGTTCTGAACTGTAAATACGTAAAGATGAGTACAAAATTAATTCTAGTAAAAATATAAATTTTTCAATTACAATTTATATAAACCCAACTCTCAACTTTTTTGATCGAAATAAAACTCTAACCCGCAATTTGAAAGTTGAAAATATAGAATGGGCTATTGTAATATAACACGGAGCTCAGGTGAGTATCCTCAGTCCCTAGACGCCAGTGAGTAATATTAGTTAGCTGTAAATGTTCCTTAAAGGATTACACAGTTCATGGTCGCAAGCTTATCCTGCATTATTTTTCATGTATACTACAAGGGGAAACATTTGTAGATTATTCAGTTACACGTGATATTTTTATAGCAGTGGGTGTCTTGTGTGTGTTTAGAATTTACTGTTTCAAAACACGAATAATGGTTTACATTTTATTTACTTACTTATTTGCGTAAAGCACAACGATTATGTTTCATGTGATTTGAATAAATTTTTAATAATTAGCTAAGCTCTTGTATTATTTTCTTCGACAGATTACACTAATTTGATACACAGGATGTTCGAAGGGTCTGGAAACAGCTTAATATCTCAAAATGTACGAGTCTTATGAGATAGAACTAAAAGCAGTTATTCACAACCATAAATGAACCACTTTTGGGTGAGTTTGAAATTTTTGTCCGCCATCTTATAATGAACTTCATTTTTTTAAATGAGAAGGTGATCATGTGATACATCATTTCGATGTAGAATTTCAAGAGAAAACCAACAGTGAAACTTGCAAATCCATATCTTTAATTTATTTAAAATGGCGGCCAAAACAACGAAATCGTGTTTCCCGTGTTTGCCCCATTTTGCTGTAGGCCTACCATTTTTTACTTTCTCCACCCTATGCGTAGTATATGGAGAAAGTATTGTTTTCGTAAAAACGTTCGAATTTGAATTTTCAGTTGAATTATCTGTTTTGGTGCTCCCAGAACCCCAAAAAATTGTTTAGTGCAATTATCTGTGTTGGTGCTCCCTGAACCCAAAAATATTTTTAGTGGAATTTTTTGTTTTGGTGCTCCATGAACCCAAAAAAGTGTTTTTAACGTGGTGTCTGTCTGTCAGTGTGTCAGTATGTATACACGACCAGAGGGGACACTATTGGTCCGATTTTCATGAAATTTGGTATGTAGGTACTAAACCCTAATATCTCCAGGCGTTTTTTTCATTTTTTGGAATTTTTAATTTTTAAGGGTAATTTACCCCTAAAAACCAATAAAAAACGACAAAAATGCAAATTTATCAAAAACGGCTCTAACGATTTTGATCAAATTTTCAGTATTTATAGTGCTTAAGATGCCAAACAAAATGACACCATCCGCTTTTATCAAAACTTCGGCGTTTCATAATTATGGGGAAATGTTAAAAAATAAACAAGTTTATGTTGTCAATCTAGCATCACGGCAACGGCCGCAAGGGATAGCACAACGGTAGAGAAGACGGCCAGTAATTCAAAGGTCGCGCGATCGAATCCCGCCTGGGACAATAGCTTTTTTATACGATTGACGTAGGTAGAATATTATTTTTTTGTTTTGTTCTAAAAAGTAGTAAATAAAATGATTAAAAACAATATTATTTTGACTACAGTAAGTTGGGAGAAAGTTTGTGTCAGTTAACTGATACCGTTTATTTTTAATGCTAATTATTCTTATTTTTGGATTCAGAATTAAATCACCTTTCAAACATTAGGCCACACAACGATATTTGGGATTATTTAAAAATTTTGTGTTACAGCCATTTTGATTTTTTCACAATTGATTTCGAGTGGTTCAACCAAATACAGTTTTTTTTTTTTTTAATAACAGCAAAAGGGGGCAAATCGGAAAACACAATTTTTAGCCGCCCTTTTTAATCTGTTAAAGATATGGATATGCAAACTTCACCGTTGGTTTTCTCTCGAAATTCTACATCGAAATTATGTACCACATGACCACCTTCTCATTTACAAAAACAAAGTTGCATTCAAAATAGCTGATACAAGATGGCGGATATTTTTTTTGAATTCTTAATAAAATAGTATTTTTACATAGAGAAGGTTCCTCAGTTAAATCTACCTTCAAATTTTCCTTATATACGAAATATTAAACCGTTTGCAGACTTTCCGAAAACCCGGTATTTTAGATACTGTTAGGTATATTGCCGTGTCTTTCTGAGCCAATATTTTAGCTCAAATGTACGCATAGATGTAAAATGCAAATCTAAACCTGGCTTTCGGGAGAATTTTGTAAATTCTTCTTCTCCAAAACTACTCGAACGATTTGGATCAAACTTTGCAGGCACAATCTGCGTGGTTTGAAAGGTTTACCGCTTCAATTCCAAGTTGATATATCTTCTTCTACAAAAGATATTCGAGTTTTTAAAATATGTCTGCATGTGCCATGCGCTGAATGCGATGCAGTTCTCTTAGCTATTTGCCCAGCCGCCTTCGGTATTTCACCCTCTTCCAGTACACCATTTCACCAATCATAAACATCTACTTATTAAAAACTTTAAAAAGAACTGCCGAGGCTGACGTGCAAACAAAGTCTACAAATATTAAATATTTCGTACAATATGACAGCTATTCAGCACCATCGTGAGTAGACCAATTTTTTTAAATATTCGGTTAAACCCTGAAACGTGGTCGGTGAATACACTTCTTCGGATTCAGTTCGTAGGTGGTTTTTTAGCGACTTTCCGTAGGAAAAATGAGATTGCAGTGGCCCTTATGGTAAGACCCAAGGTCGGGAGTAGCAAATGAGCACCGATCATGGTCCCCAGAACACGTTGTGGAGTGTCATTAAAAATCATGTACATATGTGTTGGCACTCTAGCGGCCGCCAGCATTTTAAGTCCGACTTGGTTCAAATTTGGTACATAAGTTGGTTGTCTACGCGGCGCTCGGACGAGTTCGTTAGCCAAAAAACATCCAACAATCGGAAGCACGTTTTTGACCGGAAGTAACTATTTTTCGAGATTTTTCCTACGAGAATTAATTTGTTTTTGAGTGTTTTCTACAAATACAAATGTAGAATATTATTCTGCGTATTTTGTTTTTTTTTAAGCAACCTTATAGCTCGCTTGGTTCCCCCAAAATCGTTTAAAACGTAAAATACCATAGAAGTACCCGGTTCAAAGCCATGTGGTGGATTCTACCGTGGGGTTGGCGTGCGAAGCACGCAATGCATTGTATATTGAAGATACTCCCAATACGGGGGTTGGCGTGCGAAGCACTCTATGTTTTGTGTATTGAAGATACTCCCAATATACGGAATGGCGTGTGATGCACGCAATGCATTCTGTATTGAAGATACTCCCAATATAAGGGTTGGCGTGCGAAGCACGTAATGCTTTGTGTTGAAGATACTCCCAATATGCGGAATGGCGTTCGAACCATTTTTCAGCCATTCAGCACCGTCGTGAATAGACCTATTACCCAAATTGTTATTGGAGACCCTTAACCAAAGGCCTATAAACTTAATTTTGGAAATTTGCTCAACTCACGTCCGCGATTCAGCAGCGTGGTCGAATTATTTTTCTTCTTATCGGACTGTTTTGAAGGGGATGAAAAGTTACTTAGTTCTTTCTACTTCAAAATTATTTTATTGAGCTCGGTACTGTTTTAATAGTTTATGAGCGTATTTCCATAGGAAAGATGAGCTATTGCAGTGGACCTTACGAGACCTAAGGTCGGGAGTAGTAAATTACCACCGATCGTGGTCCCCATAACACGTTTTTGGGTGTCATTAAAAACTTTATATAGCCTATACGTATGTGCGAACTCTAACGGCCGCAATTGACGTCCGATTTGGTCCAAATTCGGTGCACAAGTTGGTCCACTAAGTGACACGAAAGAGTTCGTTAGCCAAAAAAAGTCATTTTTATTTTTTTATTTTTCGTACTAAAATGAAATTTGTTGGGGTTTTATGTAAAAGTACAAATATAGGAGATTATTCTACACATTTTGTTTTTTACACGACCCTATAGCTCGTTTGGTTCCCCCAAAATCTATCAACCATACCAAAATCAAAATACCATAAAAGTACTTGGTTTGAATCCACTATAGGGATTTTATCGTTGGCCAGCTTCTGTTACAAGGACGACGGCCGGGATGCTAACCGCTGCGAGCGAAGCAAAGCAGTTACAAATCCTATACCACAAGGTCGAAGTGCTAACTGACAAAAGCGAGCATCTGCCAGCGGAACGAAGAAGTGCTTGGGCCGGAATAGGACGCTGAGTTACAGACAATGTATTTCGTACACGCGGTCAGCTACTCGACGTCTTCGCGAGTAGACCAATTTGTCCCAAACATTTTGTTTGTAACTGTGAAATCGCATAAACTTAGTTTTCAAAATTCGCTCAACTCACGTCAGCGGTTCAGCGGCCTTTTCGAATTATTAATTTCTGTGCGTAGTATAAAGAAAAATAAAGAATAAAGTATAATAAATAAAGAAAAAAAAGAGTCGCGAGACTGCCGACAGAAGTGGAAAAACTGTGATGAATATAAATCGTTGGCCATATTGGTTTAGTCTGAAATTTGATTATTTTAACATATGAAATGAGGAAGCACAATGTCCATTTCAGAGGTATTAAACAACTTACGAAATGAGGAAGCACAATGTCCGTTTCAGAGGTATTACCAAGTAAACTATTTTAACACAACTTACAAAATGAGGAAGCACAATGTCCATTTCAGAGGTATTAAACCACTTACGAAATGAGGAAGCACAATGTCCGTTTCAGAGGTATTACAAGTAAATTATTTTAACACAGCTTACGAAATGAGGACGCGCAATGCCCATTTCAGAGGTTTTGCCGAGTAAACTATTTTAACACAATTTATGAAATGAAGAAGCACAATGTCTATTTCAGAGGTATTACTAAGTAAACTACTTTAACACAATTTATGAAATGAAGAAGCACAATGTCCATTTCAGAGGTATTACCGAGTAAACTGTTTTAATACAACGTATAAAATGAAGAAGCACAATGACCATTTCAGAGGTATTATCAGGTGAACTATTTTAACACAATTTATGAAATGAAGAAGAACAATGTCCATTTCAGAGGTATTACCAAGTAAACTGTATAATATACTCTGCTATATACACATGTGTACTATATATAGTAGAGCGTGACGGAAGATGCGTGACGGTAAAATCCGATTCACCAGCCGGAAACGTTTTTGGACGCGGTGCGCCTATAGAGGTTATCACTCCAAAAGTGGAATTCTACAACAGAAGGATGTCAGAAGTATGACGACTCTGATCTGATGATGACGGTAAACAGTCGAAACCATCAGTCTCTTAGCGCGTAGGATTGTTGGCTGTAAGGTAATATTAACCTAAACCGATTATATTCACAATCCTGGAGGCTAACTAACTGCAAACTGGGAAGACAGACAGCTAGGGTCACACAATGAATGAATTGATTTACACTTTCGAAATTTCATGTATTATTTTCTTTATTCACAAGTGATGGCAAATGTCCGATGAAAAATTGTAAAACACTGAGGACGGGTTAAAATGAAAACAAATTATATGGACGGAAAGGGCTCGCGTAATGTTTCCTCAGCAAAAGGGAGTTTCCGTTTATATTGTACGTGAAAGACAACACCGACTAAGTAGGCCTATCTTTTTAAGCCCTCCGAATTGTTTTTCAAGACATCGCTTCCTCTTTGTTTGCCCTCCGTCTACCATTAACTCTTCCCGTTGCTTGCAATAAATCTCTTTAACAACACAACTAGAAGTGCTTTTTGCTTAAGTCATATATTATCCCGGTTAAACGTATCTTTCTGTTCTTCGTGCGCGAAAGGTGAACAAAACTCCCTCAAATTTACGCCAACTTTTATTTCCATAGGCTGTATTACAAGGGACAGGAAAGAAACGATTTCCAAATATGATTTTGATCTAAGCTTGGAGACAGTAAGATTGTCAGTTTTCATCTGTACAACATAAAAGAAATAAATTATTTCTATTTAAATTTAAATATTTGTTTTTCAATAGTAATGTCGAACGTTAAACTTATGGAGTTGCAACGTATTAATTTTAGAAAACTGTAATTTTGTAATATAACGGCGTTTTTTCGTACTGGAATGAAACTTTTTGGGGTTATCTAAAAAAAAAATACAATACATTATTCTGCACATTTTGTTTTTTACAAGCCCTTAGAGGTTGCGGTCAAGGGTAAAATCGTCTAGTTTGCGGTCACCCCAAAAATGTCGTAAGCTACCCGAATGATTTTCCAATTTGCGGTCACATATTTAAAACCCGCAATAACTTCCCGACCGTCTATAAAAAAAATTAATAAAACCCTGGATTACGAACTACTTATGTTTTTAAATTAATAAAAGCAACCAGCTACATAGACGATTAACAAAACATCCCAATGAATCAAAAATAAAGTAATGGTTTAAAATGAGGAAGGGTATATCGGAAATAAATTATTTTTTATTTCTTAACATAACTTATATAATGTACATAAAAACACCTGAAAGGTTTTAATTTCTAAATATAACTTATATAATGTGTATATATAAAAAAAAGTAGCATGAAGTGATCTAACTTACACTTTCTACTCTTAGTATGCAGCTGCGCAATCCCGGTGCGTTTGGAGGGGGGGGAGGTAGATTTCGGTGGAGGTTCAATCCCGGTAGGCAACATGGACCCTTCGACGCAATACCGGTACAACAATAGGACAATACATTTGAAGCGATATTCAAAAATATGTCGGCAGAAGATAGTTGTTTACTGTAAGAAGATTTTTAATTTGATTGTGTCCTATTTGCAAGACGTGACCGCAAACTGGAAACACTTCCACCACCAGGATCTTGATCATCCCCTCATAAAACTACATTTGACCGGAAATAGGACTGACTGCAAATAGGATTGACCGCAAATAGGAAGACAACACCTTAGACCCGGTCTGATTCCCCCAAAATCGATCAAAACGTAAAATACCATAAGGCCCTTCGCTCACGGGACGAGAAGGAATCGAAGCGAGAGCGACTCGAACTCGAAGGGATTCCCCATTCCTATGTAAGTGAATGGGGACTCCCCAACGAGGCGTTTTGCTGTCGAAGTGAAAGAGACTCGAACTGTGCGAACTGTTGAGAACGGGAAAAATCGAGCGTGACGCTTGAAGCGATGAGTTTGTCTTGTCGACCTTGGAGGTGTTTAATGTACGGATGGAAATATATGCGATAAAGTGGCTGGCTGTATGCGCAGAAGCAGGGACGGCCAATGCGCATGCGCTAACAGCGTGTAGGCCAGTGTAGCGAGTCAGTCGGTAACAGAGGTTCGTCGCGTTGTCTAGTACACTGCCGTTCCTAAAAACATTGTAGTGTTGACGCCCCGTGTTTATTTATGTGATAAGGAAACAATGACCTTAATTTTACCCTGTTTGTGGTGTACAAACAAAAATGAATGTGCATCCGAGTTGCCCTACTAGTCACATATCCCATAGCACCACACATAGCGGGGTAACTTAGGATACCTCCTCCCTTCCACACACACATCGCCATACTGCGCGACTGGCTTCTTCACATATATTTCCATTTGTAAAATTTGTGGGAAAAGTTGAAAACCCCCTTTGTTATATAATCATACACTCCAGGAATATTCTAGGAAAGAGTATACAGAGAAAACAGGGAATGAAATTGCCTAGGAAAAGAAAATGTACAACAGTAGAAAGTTATAAATCCAGGCCATTCTCTAGAATGCCAAAAATGTTGCATCACTTTTTTCCAAATATTTTACCACAACTAACAGTCCAAATGATAGTTCCGTTCGATGCGCCCGTATTCTATGAGACCTTCTTTTCATCCGTCGGACGGTAATAATAAAATAATATCTTCCTCATCATAAACTGTTCATTTTTTAAACTTTTGAAGACGAAAGTGTTGTACCTTCTTGGTTGAGGACTGCGACCTTCTTCCAAGAACATTCTTCAACCTTCTTGGTTAGCCAATCAAAGTCGAGTTGCAAAAGGTTTTCCTCTGCGAGTGGAACGAAGCAGCGCGTGAGCAGGGGCAGGAGCCCAGGGGCGTCATTTGGGGAGGGCAGGGGGACCGGCGCCCCCCCCCCCCCCAAGATTTGAAAAGTATTAAAATTACAATTTGAAAGTTTAAAATAATAGGTGTGTAATGATGATGCCCAACAACAGAAAAGACCAACCATTAGAGTTGCAATATTTTGGAACATATCATTAATTTAAATTATTTTAAACAATAAGGGGTTCAACTATAAGTATCTATACAGTTTTAATATTAAGACTGTATGATTCAGTTCAATGAAAGGTGACTATGTTGTTATTAATTTAACTGCAATCATTTCAAGATAAAGTTTGCCCCTAAAGGATGTCTCAATATAGCGTGAAATAGCTTTAAATGACAAGTTTTATATTGTGAACATTTTATTTTTTGGGGGGACCCAACGGTCAGCTGCGTGGTCGAATTTTTTAAATTTTATTGTGTATGACAATGTTTAATCGAGCTTATCAACGTGAGTAACTTATAATATAACAGCTGATTTCACTCATCATCTGTTATACTAAAACAAACCCAGCATAGGATTATACTTTGAGGTTATGTTACAACTTAAATCATTATAATTTCTTGTATAATATAACATCTGATTTCACCCATCTTCTGTAATACTAAAACAAACCCAGCATAGATTATACTTTGAGGTTATGTTACAACTTAAAAGATTATAATTTCTTGTATAATATAACAGCTGATTTCACCCATCTACTGTAATACTAAAACAAACCCAGCATAGATTATACGTTTCGGTTATGTTTACAACTTTAATCAATATAAGCCTTGTGAAGTTGATTTTCCTAAAATATGAGTTAAAGAACTGATATAGACTTTAATACGTTATAAGATTTGCTTTGAGGTTATAACATGAATATGAATACAACCTTTTATTATCAATATATTCATTTATACAAGTTTAAAGAAGAGATAGCCATTCGTTTAGCTTCGGAAACATTCGTACATCTTCGTATAACATATAAATATATTCCATTATTTTTTTTTCATTATAATATTAATAACTTCTAAATCATTTGATCTATCAATATTAAGTTAGAAATCAATAAAAACTTAGTATTTTTATCGTTATTTAGATATATAATAATGTATATAAGTAAAAAATTTTAACAAATAGGCCTAAGTTTATAATCCAATTTTACACAATTACCGAGTTAAAAATCTCCTTCACCATAGGTAGGACTAGATTAAGTCTGTTATGCTACCATTTTTATGGGCTACCACAATGGAGTTTAAGTGTTTTTTTAAGTGTTTTTTTATTTTTTTTATTATTTATTTATTATGTGTATCTAATTAATCTGCCTGTGATTTTTCACGGGGCTTACTAGTTTTATCATATTCTGGAAGTTGTCCAAGAAACCAAGAATACACTTTAAACAATGAATTAATACTTATTCTAACAGTCTGGGTGTAATTGTGTAACCAAACCAATATAGGTAACATAATAGTAATTGCTCAAATGCAACTTGCATTTAAATTACTAATAGAACTCAACTATGTGTGTTACAGACAGCAATCACATTTCGTTCCAAACTTAGCAATCATGTACCCCCTGCTATAAACAGATACTTCTACCAAAACTTCATGATTTAAGTTCCTACCATATCTTGATACACAGTTTAAAATCCTCGATAGAAAATTCCTCTCGAAAAAGCTAGATTACAAACAGTGATAAAACTCTCTGTCAATAAACAAGATCTGTTTGAAACGTCTGAAAAGGAATTGATGGTCCATAACATTTACAACAGTCGAGGGTCTGCGAGGAAGATTGCTTTATAACATTACTTTCAAACGTATATAGCGTGATATTTTGATGCACAAATAACATATAGTTTGGAATCGTTATTTAATCAAATAAATATTGTTATAGCGGTTACATTACTTCAAATGTGTTCAAATTATTATAACACGTGAAAAATCACAGACAGATAAGTTAGATACACATCAGAAACACATGATTTTAAAAAAAATATTTTAAAACAACAGACTTTATCTATATCTACCTGTGTGACTCTGATTTTTAACTCGGTAATTGTGTACAATTATAAGAATTGTAAAACAGTAGGCCTATTTGTTAAAAAAAATTATTTATATTCATTATTATATATCCAAATAATGATAAAAATATTATATTTTAATTGCTTTTCAACTTTATATTTTTAGATCAAATTATTTAGAAGTTATTAATATTATAATGAAGAAATTAATAATGGAATATGTTTGTCTGTTATACGAAGATGTACGAATGTTTCCGAAGTTAAACGAATTTGTATCTCTTCTTTAAATTTGTAGTACGAGGAGACCGAGCTAAAGCTCGATTATAAGCAGGGCTATGATTTCAATAATAAATATTGGATTATTGAGTTTTGAGGTTAGGCCTATAACATTAAACAACTAAATAAAGGGTATATACAACATTAGGCTTACCTGTAATAAAAATACAGTTTAAAGGATTAACCATAATCTAACGCTATGCCTCAGAAATAAGTCAGGCCTAAATTAAAATTTAATATTTCAATTTCGATTTAGGCCTAGGGCCTAGTTCGCTCACGTCAGTAACTATTATTGCAAATTTCCGTGAACATCGTTTAGGTTAGGTCTATAACATTAAACAACTAAATAAAGGGTATGTTTATTTAGCAGAAGTATACGTTGCCATGGTAACTATAAATAGATACAACATTAGGCTTACCTCTAATAAAATACAGTTTAAAAGAAAACAGATGATTATTGTAATGGCATTGAAAACATTTGCATCAGCTGTGGTTCGTTTAAAAGAAAACAGATGATTATTGTAATGACATTGAAAACATTTGCATCAGCTGTGCTTTGTATTGTTTAAAATGGACAAATTTCACTTTTTAATCTAATAAAAAGAAGTAGAAAACGAATTTTCCCAGACTGGTGACCATTTCCAATCGATTTCTTGTGGCCAAAAGCCCCATATAAAATCACAAAATCAAAAATCCTTAGACGAAGATTCCAGATCCATTTAGCAGACAGACAATTATTACCTCTCGCTTTAGAAGATAAGATTAGAAGATAAGATAAATGAATATATTGATAATAAAAGGTTGTATTTATAATCATTTTATAACATCAAAGCAAATCTTATAACGTATTATAGCCTGCATTAGTTCTTTAAATCATATTTAAACAAAAAATCAACTTCGCAAGACTTATATTGATTGAAGTTGTAAACATAACCACAAAGTATAATCTACGCTAGGTAACTGTTATAATATGGTGTTACTCCCGTACGTACGTACTTACGGACGTACACTCGCTTTTATAGGAGTCGATAGAGTGTGATGTAAACGTGTTTTCATTTTGTGTAGGCCTTTACTCCGTTTGTGACTTCTTTGTTATTAACGAATTTCCATAGGAAAGATGTGCTGTTGAAGAGATCCTTATGGTAATACCTAAAGTCGGGAGTAGTCGATGAGCACTGATCATGGCCCACAAAACACGTTTTGGAGTGTCATTAAAATGTGTATATATATGTGTTCACACTCAAACGGCCGCCATTTAAATCCGATTTGGTCCAAATTTGGGACACACGTTGGTTGTCTAAGTCGCTTGGACGAGTTCGTTAGCCAAAAAAATCCATAATACTCTGTTTTTCTGCACCTTTTATGAACAGTTTTTTTTTTTTAGAGAGATTTCGTACGAGAATGAAACGTTTTTTAGAGTTTTATCTAACAAAATAAATGCAGGATATTATTCTGCACATTTCGTTTTTTCACAGGACCTTATAGCACGCTTGGTTCCCCCAAAATCCATCGAAACGTAAAATACCATTAAAGTGCATGGTTCAAATCCACGTGGGGATTTTACCAAGATCTTCTGATCCGAGGCTGACTGCCGAGTGTGTACGAAGCGAAACAGTCCGTAAACCTAGTCGAAGCTGGAGGCTTAGGTACAAACAAATCCTACTAATATATTTCGTGCACACAGGAAGCTATTAAGCTCCTTCGTGAGTAGACCAATTTCCCAAGTAGTTTGTTGAAACCTTAAAATTAATTTTTGGTGCAGAACTATTTTTTACCTAATGCTCAAAATATGGCTCGCAATAATGAAAGATTCGACAGTCACATTGTTTACACTTAACACGAATTAACGAAAGCAAACATTTTATTTCCAGCTACGAGGTTTATTCTTCTGGGCTTACTTTTGTTCGTGCCTTATTGAGAGTACTTGTGTCAAGGCCGTAGCCAGGGGGAGTTAGGGAGTCAAATCCCCCTCTCCCCCCCCCCCGAAATTTATTAGTAAAAATTATAACTAGGTTTAAAAAGTGCAAATTAAATTATAAAATAGACAACACAACAGATACAACAACATATTTTACATAATTGTGCATTGCATGCATAGGCCTACTGATATTTAGATTTGCTTGATTAAACTACAAAATACAATACACATGGATGCAGTAGGTTACAGCCTTACTCTCTTGTGAGCTTGATCTGATCTAAAACAAGAAATCTATAAAGGTTCAACAAAAATACTTTACTCTAACAAAACACGCAATGCATTGGATATTGAAAGCACTCCCAATACGGGGGTTGGCGTGCGAAGCACGCTATGCATTGGATAATGAAAATACTCCCAATATGGGGGATGGCGTGCGAAGCACGCAATGCATTGGATATTGAAAATACTCCCAATACGGGG
>JAGFPH010001866.1:127821-154161 GCA_018207615.1 Philaenus spumarius
AGGAAGAAAATATAAATATTTAAATGTAAAAAGGAAGAAAATATAAAACAAATTAACCCTTATCACGCTACGGAAATTTCGGACCGCTCACACTATAACGCTGCATAAAACCAAAAAATTAAATAAGTCAACGCTAATTTTTTTTTCAATTTTCTTAAACCAAAAAATGAGACATGGAATAAAAAAATAGGTTTTTAATCAAATTTGGTATATTTGACAGCAAAATAAGTAAAAAAAACACTACAAAATTAGAAAGAATCAAGCTTGTGAAACCCACACTGCTTTATTACTTATTGTGCAGATTATTATAAAATATTGTAACAATTGAAAAAAAAAAGAACATTTAACCATGGTTGTGTTACATTGTTTTTACAGCTCAGGGTGTGGTATGGTACAGATAGCGCCAATTAGGATTGAGCGCGAAGAGGATGTGTGCAAGTCTCCTACGCCGGATCCCACCACATTTCCCCTCTCGCGGCGGAGTACAGTCAGAGCCGTCTGCCCTAAATAATTCATGTCTGCTGTGTAGTCGTGTTGATTGTATATCAACACTTTTTTTAGTGACTGTACTCAAGACTCACAGTCGAGTAGGAGAGGGTAAGACGTTACAGCGCATGCTTAAGTGACGCTTCACGCTATTTGGCACTATCTGTACCCTTTGAAACACGCATCGGGGTGCAGGTTGGGCCGTGAGGTGTAGGTCTCGCAAAGGTAAATCGTTTCCTTTCTCATTCCTTGTTGAGCGCAAACAACACATCTACCAGTGCCCTTTTCTCTCCTTGCCATAAAGTGTTGTCTGCCAAAAAACAGTAAAACTATGAACGCAGTACAGTTTCGCACGGAGTCTGCACGGAACTGACTTGCAAGTTAGTTCATCTACAGTGTTAGCGTCGCTCAAAACAGAGCATTAGTGGTATAGCGTCTCAACATAGGTGCTCCTCCCACAACAGTCGGAGTTCGGATCGTCCGCCAACATGTTTTTTAACCAAGGGACATGTTACCCAATAACTGCTGCACTCAAGCGGCAAAACTGAAAACTATTTAGTCCTGACAATACACTCAATGTTTAACAGCAAGTATATTTGTCCACAGCGTTTTGAGCTAAGTCAGACTTAGCGGTTATATTCATCTACAGCCCGGGAAGGGTTAATATCTTGCATTTAATGAGTGGCAATTAAAATCTCACCAGCATCACTTGTCGGCTGAAATGAATAAAAGTGAATGGGTTTTTGAAACTCCGTGTAGTCATACTTCACACCTATTATTTTTTCTCCAGAAAGAGTCTGGTCTGACATGAACCATGTGACAGCTTTGTTTACTATTCTTAAAACTTTTAGAAAAGATACAAAAAATTGCTTGTCGAAATATTCAGCTTGTTAAAACTAAAATTACAGGTTGTGGTATAAATTCAACATCAACAGTATATGAAAGAATCCGAAGAAAATCTTGAAACCCTGTGAAAAAAATACCAGGCTATCAGTGAAACAATTTATGTTCTCTTTTATTTATCATATTAGTTAAATGACATGTATAAATATATGCTAAAATCACAATATTTAAGGCAATATAAAGTTAAGAATATGTCACATTTCTAAAAAGTACTAGCAACTGGAAATGAATAAAATTTTACCAAGAAAATGCACCCTCTCCCCTTCAGACTCAGACCCTCCTGGATATTTGGGATTTTCTTCAAAACTGTGTTATATATATCCGGTACTGTAGTAACTTTCTTTGATGATCGTATCTATTCTCGACTCAGTCTGCAAATGGGAAGGTGGAAGAGATGATCCTATTTCTGATTTTAAGATCTGAGACACTAGAGGGCGTTCCAGGTTTGAGGATGAGCAAACCCTCACTTCTAGGTCAGAGACGTAACTAAAGACTTGGGGGCCCTCGGGCAAGTAATTTGGGGGCCCCCACAGGGTTTCTGCGAGAAAATGTTGGAAAATGAACCCCCAAAAACGTGTTTTAATGCATTCTAGAGGTCAAATTTACCACATTTCTAGTACCTATGTGCTTTATTTTGCACATGATACAGAATTGAAAATATTATATTGAAACAATGAACGATTTACAACATTATTTACCCTCTATCTGGATCTACCTCTGTAACCTGTGTCATTCAGGCTACTACATAACTACACTAATGACTTAGGCTACATGAGGACTGATCTTAACAAACAACTTTACATGAAATTTTTTTCATAATTAGTTTAAACTTTTGATATTAAAATATGTAAAGGAGAGAAAGGTTTAAAGTTTGTTTTGATAATTATTGTAAAGAAAATAATTCAAGTGAGTGTGGGACATGATTTGAAATTATCACAAAAGCAAATGTATTGTTACAAGCAAACCACAATAAGTTACATTACTATTCAAAACTGGAATCTTGTTCATCCATAAAAAAAATTTTTTCCTGACTTTTGCTGAGGAAGATTTATCACACCAAATTGTCAACAGGAAATAGTTTTATGAAATTGATGGCTTCCGGTTGAACGTCATTTCGCTTGATTTTAAAATAAATTCAGGTTGAAAAATTTTGTACGTGTTAAAAAACTGACTTTATTTCTTGAAATCGTGCGTCTAGTTGCCCATTTAATGTGTCTATCATGGGGTAAAAAAGCAAGATTTTCTCTCTTGCAGCCTTTCATCCTCGCTCAGTTCTTCAAAGAGCTTCTTTCTATTAGCAATTCTTTTATGGGCAAAACCGAGCTCTATACCCCAACGCACATACATATTTGAAGTTTCTTCACTAGGTTTCGCTGTAAAATACTGAATCTTTTTCTAAAATGGTCTAGGAGTCCCCTGCCTTCCAAGAACTTTGTATTAAGTAATGTTTTATTAACCACATTAAAAATTCATATTTTATAACAATAAAGTCGTTTTGTAAAGATTTCTTAGCAAATGATGTACAAAATACACTTTCTTACATTTTCCCCATAGAAATCCAAGTAGAACAATTGGGCCGGGAGTTAGTTACAGCGCTGTTCTTGGTCTATCTAGAAAAATTACATCTAACATCCTTACGATGAGCAGGTACAATATAATGAAGATGGTAACTCTAAACACAGGACAAGGCTACCTTAGATAAACATGCAGAGAATGAGAGTGTCTCCAGTCACCACAGAAAACCTGATCTACGAGTGTGAGAGGCTCGAACAGGTGAGTTATAAAACCTTTGGAAAACTCAACAAAGGACAGAACATCCCTCAGGACAACCTCATCAAAAGGATTTGTAGGTCCACTGAGCTTATGGACTTTGATGAGGGTAACTAAGACATTAACAACCTTAATGTCAAAGCACAATAAGACCTTGAAGCAGACGTACATTAGGATTTGGGCTGCTCACCTACGAAGAAGAATAGGCACTAGAAAAAGGAAGAACGAAACCGAAAGAGACATCAGTTAAAAATGAAAATTTTAGTTGAGCATTCTGTTCTGTCAATATTTGGTCACTATCTTAGTCAACTCATCACACTTTGTGCAAGAAGTTGGTATCTTGTTTGAAACTACTGCAGCAAAGGATTTGCCTTCAATAAAAGGTCTAGAAGCTTTGTATAGTTTTTGTCAGCAATAAAAATGTTTTGTTCTTAGCCATTATAGTAAGGATTGCTTTATCTTTGTTGAACTGTTCACAGTTAAAGGAGCAAGCACGACAATCAAACTACAATTTTTACATTTTGCATCATCTTTGCAACCACTATTATGACAATTATTACCTTTTACATTAATGATTTTTTTTTTTTATTGACCGCATACCTCTGTTTTTAAATGTGGAAACAAATGCCTTGTTAATTAAGAGTAAAACAAACTTTACTATATACTTCTAAAAACTACTCAACAAAAAGTTATTACACAATTAAAATCCTTAGGAAAAGCAATGTTGAGAGTTATTTGGACTCTGAAAGCATTTTATCTCAACCAGATGGAGGAAGACAGATCCTTTCCTTGAATTGTAATGAATTTTACAGTGTCAAACAAATTCAAGCCGACTGCAGTGCTATACCTTCTTTCATCTTTTCTAATGGAAGACCTTTTGATCACTCCATTTGAAAGTGCTAAAATTTGTAATCACATTTTCATTAATATGAATGGTATGTTCTTGTTTTTACCAAGTAATAAAGAACAATAGGCTACCATATGTGTAAATATAAGCAACTTAAGTCATAGAATTTGATGGAATAGAACTTATAATTTGTAACAAAGGAAAGACTAAGTAATACTGCTTTTCAAAATTCAAATTTGAGTAGAGTAACCACAAAAAAAAACAATTGCCTAAAGTAAAAACACAATGGAACACTTGCAAGAGGAAGCATTGAACATTTTTAACAACTAGAATCCATTAAAGATCTTTTTAATACCATCTTTGTTATTTAAATCAGTAAAATCTTAGTCCAATAGATCTTTGACTGAAATTTTTAGCAAATGAGCATTAGACTGAATTTCTTCTACTATAAAATAACACATAAAAGAAAGTGTGTATCAATTGTACAAAAATGTTATAGCAGTTCAGTTGTCAGACAAAGAAAACAATACTGTGCAATGATTTAAAGAAGAGGGAACAGTGAAATACATACCTAGTAGGTTTTTCAGTACTAAGTTACTCAAGAGTGACATTGAAAACAAACTCTGTCTACATAATTATTTTTAAAATTAAGTGTACTGTACATACAGTGGTGGCTCAAATAAACCCCCAACCAACTTGCTTTAATGTCATATAGGCTATATTATTTTAACGATTGCAAAATAATTAGTGCTGACTTTCGTAAATCCAATAATATAGATTGAAAACGTGTTAAATTTCGATAGCTAGTTAAACCTGCGGCTCTAGAACTTACAGTGGTAGGTTCAAATCGAAGAATGAGCTAATGAACCTACTGGTAGGGGTTAACGAATTGGAATTGCCAGTGTACTGTATAACATTTTGTCCTTTTTTTTCTCTTTCTTTTTAGCCTTATATGGCTGGGCACCGATTCATATAATGTGGCCCGCAAATTGAAATTAAATTGTTTCCTATTTTAAAGAATACGACTGACGTCGCACTACACAAGACAACTACACGCATCAAAAGTCCACTTGGGAATGAAATACCGTATACACTTAATTTTAATTTCAGACACTAAATAAAAAATGCTACTTCTCTGCGAGTGATATAATTATCATAGGACCATGAATGATGAATATACTGTGTTTTGTTTGTTTTGTCACTGACAGTAGTGACAGTACAGATACAGGGACTCCCGACTCCATCCGAAGATAACCGAAGCTACAGTTCACATCTGTGTTATGCAAACAGCACGCTTATTCCGTTATGTGTTTGTTTACTTCGTGGTAATAAATAATAAAGTGTTGTACTAATATTATGTAAGACAACATTTTTACAATTTAACTTATCATTTATAATTTAGTTTACATACTCCAATCTATCATCAAATCTGTTATATAATCACAATCAGCCATCTCGAAACAGTCAAATTGTAGTAAAAAAATTATAAAAGTGCAATTTTTACGATTGGTGTTATTAAAAAATTCTCCAGACACCCGGTAGGTTTGAACCCCCAAACTTATCATTAATTCATCAGCCGCCACTGGCTACATATTTCATTGGCTCTAAAACATGCAAAATAAAAACTTCCATTATAGCCATATTTTTATATAGAGCTTAGACTATGAAATAAATAAGTATTCTACTAAAATGAAATGATCTCTATTTTTAAAATTGCTTTTGTTTCCTTCATTACTAACCTTATCTTCAAAGGTGTTCTTTTTGTTTTAAACTTCTAATAGCTCTAAAATCTACAAATTTGATAATGCATACGGTACCGGTATATTTTTTGTAAAAGTAACTTAATTGTTAAATGATATTAAAGTAACACTTTGATCCAGTTTAAAATTTGTAGTAGAACTATGTTGAGTTTAGACATTTTGTTTATAGCTGCAATGTAGACGTCCATTACCCATTCCACAATTAATTAATTTTCACAAATTATTGAGTTTCATGAATTAGAGATTACAAATAGGATACAATCCTTATTTTCATATACTGGACTTATATTCTGATTTTACAAACCAAAGTTTAATTTACCGGTATTTATACAATTGTGATATTTTATATTAGGCCTATCATAAGAGTATCGTATAGTTTTAAACTTAGGTATTTTAAAAGTGTGTTATAATGATAGTAGACGACATTATTTTAAGAATCGCCAATGTAACAATACAAGATAATTTAAACAAGCACGTTTCATAATCAATTTCAAGGGATCATTAATTAGTTAACAATATTATGTAATTTATTGCTCAACATTGATAAATGTCACTTGTTTCAGTATAGTTTAAACCTCCAGCCTAATATAATTTAATTTTACCCTTGAGTTTGTGTTAAAGACTCAAAGCTACTACTTTCTGTGTTATTATTATATGAAAGCTAAAACTGACATTATCCTCTTATAATTAACTTTGCATTATTTAACTAATGTTTTTATTTAATCATATTAGGTAAAGAGAAAATTTAAATTATTTTATTACTTTGTGATTTATCTACGATGAACGTGCTCTGCTATTACTTCTCGGTGTTGTTAACGTTGGTTACATTGCTGTTTTGTGTAGTTCAGTTCGTGTTTTTTTACTTGCCGGCTTGACTGTTTACTGTTTGACATTTCTCACCATTATCGTTAGTGAATAGTGATTGCTAAAGTAGAAGTGAGATAAGTCTTAAGTTACCATGAAGGAATCTAATGCCATCGATGACAAAAATGCTGTTAAACAAAGGGAAATTTTGTACAGATTGATGATAAGGTAAGTTTTATAAAAACACTAAAAAATGCCTAATATTGTTAATGCTTGCATGTAGGTATTCGAAAACAATCCATGATACCGGTTATATTATGATCTATTTATTATGGTAAGTTATATTACCATGTAGGCACTAGTTAATTAATTGTTTGTGGAGTTAAAACGTGGAATAGGAATATTTCAGTTTAAATAGAATGGAAAAATTGTTTTAAGCTTTAACTAAAAAATATTGTGCTGTTGAATAAGGTTAGGTATCTACAAGGTTAGGTCTAGAGTTATCTTTCATAGCGGAGGACGCGGAGTCCAGAAGTTTAAATAGAATTACACTAAATTAAACTTTTTCCTTTAAATGTAATGAAATTAGACACTTCACTGATGGCGGGAAATCAATTATAAAACAAATACATCATAAATTACCAAGCCAAATATCGCTAATATCGCTAATGTTATTTAACATAGACAATCTTCAGACATATTTTATTACACATTTGCAATATAGGCAAGCAGGGTTGCCAGATTTGTATATAAGTAAGAAGTGTATATAACGTACATAATATATATGTTTAGAAATTAAGAACCTTTTTTATAAAACTAAAGTGTTACAAACACTTCATATTATGTTGTAGGCTATGGCGAAAATTTACTATACGACCCTCGGTTGATATTTTTATGGATGACGACCTTGTTTTATATTTTATTGTTAATGTTGAATACAGGTTACTAATTATATTTTGCTTTGTATAGGATAACAAAATTGCAAACCTTAAAAAATAGTCTTAAGACACAGTATGTTTACCTGTATTCAATATTTAACAGTAGAATGTAAAACAACATTGTTGTCTGCAAAAATATCAGTCGAGGGTCTAATAGTAAATTTACGCCAACTAACTTAAAACGTCTTGTGACAATAATTTAAAAATTTGACATATATTTCCATATCTTTCATTAATTTTGTTTCGTCAACTTATTGTTCTTTTTTTTTTGTACGTGTTAAGCAATTTGGTTCTTTTATTTAGTGCTAACGGCGCAACTTTACTATTCGACTCTTATAGGCTAACCTATGGCAACAGAAATGCATAAAATAATAATAAAAAAAACCTAAAAGGTTCTAACCTACCCTTCTTAGTCACAGTATGTTTACCTGTATTCAACATTTAACAGTAGAATGTAAAACAACGTCGTTATCTGCAAAAATATTAGGCTAAAGTCGAATAGTAAATTTTACGCCAGTGCTAACATTTCAAAAATGATCGAAGTTAACCTCTAAGCCTATACTTTCGAGTTTTATTTCTCTCGTATTTTCTATACTTACTATATTTATTTCACACCGATATTTTTGGTGTTTTTTTAGAGTTAGTTTAATGTGTTTTTTTTCAGAATATGAAGAAAGTTTTGAAAAACCTCCCACCCAGTAGGTAGGCCTTTTTATATTTTAGGCCTGAACTATTTTTTTTAATTGCTATATTGGCTATTTGCGATATATATAGGCCTAAGCTACATTTATACCCTACACAGTAGATTAAATTTAGGCCTATAGTAGGCCTATTATAAGGATGTAATAATTATACTGTCATCTCTTTTCTACCTTTTAGCCCTTTTCTATTTCCACTAATGTATTCCATACTTTAAGCCAATATAAACTATGTAGGCCTACTATATTTGCACACAGTTTTTATTTTAATTTTTATTTGGTGGCGCAAAGAAACGTAATAATAATACAATAATGAACGAAAGTCAACTGAAATATTCTTTCACTAACTTATTTAAATTTGTATTTCAGCCAACTGTATTATGATGGCTATGCCAACATTGCGACTACATTGGTCACTGCTGTTAATATGGATCAGCCTTGTACACCTTCAGAAAGGCTTCTACATATAGTCATCACAGGATTGGCCCATGAACCAGATCGCCACAAGTGCAAAGACCCGGTTCCTGGCTTGAATCCGATTCAGGAGATATTGATAGGACCCGGTTTAGGTATGAATTTTATAATTATATAACTGTAGTCTACTGTAACCTTTTACAAACATAACAAGAGAAGTAAGTAACTATACCTATTTTGTAAAAATATAGCTAGCTATAACATTTTAATTCGCACGACTTCAACTGTAGAAGTTTCCAGTTTTATAGGCCTCAAAAATAATTAACATGGAAATTAGGTGCTTATTCTTTAATATTAATGATGTAAATAATGGGTTACAGAACTTTATTAATTAATAATAATATTACAGTACCTCAATAAAGTCCATAACATGAATTTTTGTCGTATCTTTTATGAAGACTTTTTTCGAAGCCGGAACTCCATCTTCAGATCTTATTTACTCTGAAGAGATTGCCGTATTAAAATAATTAAGTAATAAATGTACACATAACACTGACACTAAAAAATTAAATTAAAACATGCAGTTATATATATTTCGTATTCTTCAGGAACATTAGCCTACCTTTTGTACAAATGTGTAGTGCTTTACTGCAGTAAAGTGGAAGTCTACTCTATACTGTACTTTACTGTAGAAGCCCAACACAGCTGTATAAAAGGTAGGCTAGTGAATACAAAATATATAAAGCATTCAAAAACAAACTGGACGACATCTTAAAAGACCAACTTTCGTTTCACTCCCACCATTTGTGCGATAAAAGAGATAACCATCAGAAGGGCTCCTCCTTGTGTAATACCGATAGTAGACCTCCTCCAACAATGCACCTATTGTAATGGCTTGTGTATTTTAATTTCATGTGTAAGTGTCAGTGGTATATAAACAGGTTTATTTTAATGTACGACAATCTCTTTGGAGTGAACAAGATCTGCAGATGGTGTGGAAACATGTCATCATAAAATTATTATTATTAATAGTGACTTGGTACCAAAACCAAAACATGAAATAAATGTTTTGATAAATTTCACTGTAACTAACTAGGATGGTTCATATTATAAGACTTGTTTTATACTTAAACAATAATTACGTGTAATTATCACGTAAAACAATTTTTTTTTTTGAGACCTTTGATTAATCGGACGCTGGTTCTTTTCACCTAAACCAGGGATGTCTGATGTATTGGCCATTAAAGGGTTAAAGAAAAATTAAATTTGTATAGGCCTACTAAAACTACTTGGTAAGAAACGTAAGGAAAGTCATTCTTCAGAAACAGTGTTATAGTCAGTAAACCAACTATTTATATACATTTTTTTATTACTAAAATCCATTTGTCTTTCTGATCATCAAACACTAAGCTTACATTTCATCAAAATTAGTAACATCCCAAACCATCTCCTCTACTAACAGCATTGCCGACACCTAACTCATGATTCTTTTCAAAGTGTGTTTCTTGATGCATTCTAAGGTGGAAGTCACCTTACTTCTGAAATACTTTTGAATTAACTGTATTTATGTATTTTCATTACTTGTTCACACAAATTTCAATGCATTGATAATCAATTACGCCCATTATTATCATGACTTGAAAGAGTAGGCTGTTCTTCTGTAAGGGTAAAAGGTTGCTTTTGCCAATGATGTATTTGCTGCAGGCCACTAATGAGTTTCAGCTATTATCTTCTCCGCTCCGCTATCTATGTGGCTAAGAATGTTTTGCCTAGTGTTAGTGATTAAAGCAGAATTTTGTGTGGATAATTTTTTAACTCAACAGAAACAGTGCCTTTGTATGTCTTTTTGTCTGTGTTGAACGTCACAAGTTATGTCTTTAATTTTGCTTCTTTTTTTTAAAGAAAGGTACATTATTGACGGCATAAAAAGAAGGCTTTCTCATATTATTTAAATTGTTAGGGGTCAAATAAAGATACAAATAATAAACGGTATCAGGAAACTGACACATACTTTCTCCCTCATTATAGGAACTTAATTTTTTATTTTTAAGAGTAATTTTCCCATAAAAACCCTTAAAATAACGGAAAAACCAACTTTTCTCAAAAACGGCTCGAACGATTTTCATTAAAATTTTACAGTTTATAGTACTTTAGGTCTCTAATAAACTATAAAATTTTAATCAAAATCGTTAGAGCCGTTTTTGAGAAAAGTTGATTTTTCCGTTATTTTAAGGGTTTTTATGGGAAAGTTACCCTTAAAAATAAAAAATTCACAAAAATGAAAAAAACGCCTGGGGATACCGTGGATTAGTACCTCCATACCAAATTTCATCAAAATCGGACGACTGGTTTAGGCTCTAGGTCTGATAACATCCACACAGACACACAGACACACATACAGACACACACACAGACATCACTCCGAAAACCACTTTTTTAGGTTCAGGGGGACCCAAAACGGATATTTCCACCAAAAACTCAAACTCAAAAATTTTGACGAATACAATACTTTCTCCATATACTATGGTATAGGGGGAGAAAGTAAAAATCAAGACGGAAATGTATAATAAACTGGTGAAATAAAAAAAAAAAATGTGGTCAAAGATGTGAAAAAGGTATCTGCTGTATTATCAAATGAAAAACTAACATTCAAATAAAATATAAATACAAAATGATAATAAAAAAACAAACATAGACTACAGTACAAATTCCAGTTAAAAAATTATTTCTTGAAGAAGTCTATAAGTGTTTTCTGTTTAACGGGACTCGCTCGATCGTACGCCGTTCCTATTTTTACACTATACTGGTTTTAACTGGTTTACACTGCATATTGTCATAACACAGCGAGTTTGAGTTTTATTGAATGTGACATTTAGTGCCAAAGCTTTAACAAAATTGTATTGATGATTAGCAGAGCATTGGAATTACTATATTGTACAGTATTTGATAATGTCTAAAAACTGTGTGTTTTATTTACCGGAACCATTTTTGACGAAACACTATGTAACTAATATAAGTACAATAGGCCTACAGTAGATTTGCCATTAGGCCTATATGCGAATTTTACTTTACACACGGTTACTTTAACGCATGTGTCTACCGCAAACCGAACTTCCGATCTTTTTTTTTTTGAGTACCTTGGTTAATCTGGGACTCGGTTAGCTGGGGCTCTACTGTACCACCGAGTGATGCATTAAAAAGGAATATTATTGTCTTCATTTGATTGGAACGTTACACTCATCTATTGCAGCAATTATTGTTCTTGATAGGCTATATTGACTTTCTTCAATTTGTGCTTGCTTCTGAGGCAAAAGCTGTTAATCAACTTTCTTTTTACACTATCCATATTTTGTCTTTCTTTGTTGATTTCAACTTAAAAGCTATCACACTAAATTGTGTGGCTATTGACAATATAGAAGAGATTACAACAAAAGGCAGAAAATGCAATGCGTCACTAGGCAAAAGAAACTATTTCGTCTCACGTAACATGAGCGCTGTATTTCTGTTTAGGTATACTGTACTTACATTAAACTTTCAGCAAAAATATTTTTAAAATTTATTTGCATTATTGTGTGTGTTGTAAAATTAAGAGGGTTCTCATATGCTCAAATTGAATAACCAATCCTGGTTGAACCACGAAGATTCATACAATTTATAACTTGTGCTAGAAGACTAGTCGTCAGTAATACCTACTTGACTGTCAGTTCTATGGATTTATTAATTCGTTTGAACTTTCATTCAGAAATCTTACATTTTGCCTCACTGCCTCTTGTTAAAGTTTTATCTTTTGTTTAACTGTTTTATCATACACAATACAGATTTGGAATACGAGACTGACGTTGAAGTAACTGCTCCTGAACCAGCTTTCTACGAGACTGCGTACGTAACGTCCCACAAGGGTAACTGCCGAGCAGGGACATTCAGTGCTGATGGTCAGCTTGTAGCCACGGGCAGTGTTGATGCGTCAATAAAGGTATTTTTTACAAGCGGACTTTCTTACAAGTTGTTACCATTGTGTTAAACTGGTTGCTATGGTAATAAATATTTTGCTTTTGGGTCAATCCATAACAAATCAACAAAATGTATTTATTTATTATTTTTGACCTATGTTTGTCCTATATTCAGAGAGTTGAAAACAAGTATTGTAATAGTACTTCTATATTCGCTTCGGAATAACTTGTAAAGAATTATAAAATCTAACACCTAATTTAAAACAAATATTAATGAAGTAGATGAATGCAGAGCGCTCTAGTGGATCATTAACGAAGTACAAGCATACGGGAATAATCAGCTATTCGGAATAGTTATGAAACAAGAAAAAATCATTAATAATGTTTAACTAAATTACAAGTGAAAAAACATGGACCAAGACCGGGATTTGAACCCAGAACCTTTGCCTTCATGTTTCAGGTCCATGTTTTTTCACTTGTAATTTAGTTAATTTAACCTTTGCTGAGGAAGCGTGTAAGCAGGTAATTTATTACAAATTAAAAAAATAATAATCATTTTTGTAAATGGGCATAAAACGATTAAATAACGCTATTTCTATAAACACTACATACTCCTGAAAATAAAAAATATATATGCCAGTCAAAAATGATTGATAGAAATAAATAAATACATGTTATACGAACTAAGGTCCGGCTCCAAATAGCCTATGTACGGAACAGATGACCAATTGAAATATAACAAGACCCGCAACAAAGCTAAAGGAACTAAAAAAAAAAAACGCAGAAAGGAAGGGAAAAACCGTCAATGTTACAGACTAAAAAAAAGAGACCCAACCGAAATAGAAAATCTTAATTAACCTGTAAGGAGAAAAGCTCGATAGAAGAAAAAAAGATGTCACGAAGTTTTTGAAGATTATCTACAGTTTGGTGAGATATTACTAATAATATTTCAACGTTACATTAACCTAAAACTTGCCTTAGACTATAACTGAACATTTTCAAAACGTTTTTTTATTATTAATATTTGATTGAATATTCGTTGCCCACGGATACCAGCCCCGAGAATAAGACTTTTCATGTTAAATGAGCTGTTAAGCCATTGAATTGTATTGTTACATCTATACATAATTAATTTGCTAGGGGTTATTTTGTGAGTAGAACTCCTCCTAGAGTTTTAAACCGATTTTGATGTTTTTGGTGTCATTTTACAGAGCTCACTCTGAAGTTGTGCTTCCCTTAAAATGAGCTCAATGTATGTTAAGGGCTTCGCCCCAGTGGCCCTCAAAGTTGCCATGTTAATCTTATGGAAGGTCAATCTTAAGGAAGAAGATGAAAGATTTCTTTTGATTTTATCAGGGGCACAAAAAACAGCTGTTCGTATGAAAAGCTTAAAACAGCTGATTTTGATCAACAGCTGATTTTGATCAACAACTGATTTGGATCAAAAACTGAATATAATTTTAGGTTAGGTAAATCAAGCAATAGCGAAGCATTGCCATGTCCACTAGTAGTAATAAATAATCATTGATTTCTTTTGTTATTCCTTAGTAAAATTGTTTTTCTTTCACTTTTAAAGTTAAGTTACCGGTAATTAAAAAAAAAGAGATATATTACAGTATTCATACATTTTTTAAATATTCAGTTTTTCTAGCAGCCATTTTGTATTGGTGTGTGTCAGCCTAATTTTAATTTACGGAGGCTTGCATAAAACTCTGTAGCTTCTTTGTTTTTAAAGATATTTTCAGTTCAAACAAAAATCATGTTAAAGAGCATAAAATGTGCAATAATTTTCTGACCATTATAATAATCATGTTTAATTGTAAATAAACACACACAAAAAAGATAAATTTTCAAAATATTTATCAACGACTGTATGTGGCTGTTCAGCCATTTGACGTAGAGCCTACGAGTAACGCAAAGAGATGTTGTCAGGCAGGTGATGAAGGCTTGAACAGGTGTCCGCTGTCCATTCTTTACCACAGACAGAGGGGACGTTGTTATCAGCTAGATGGTCCTGCAGGTAGTCATGTCCCGTGGTCTTAAACGTTTTCAAAATAAAAACTTTCTCTTTTAAAATAACAAATTTTAAAGATAAAACTAAGACTCATCTTAAATTTTTTTTCTGGATATAGTGTTTATAATATACTATTTGCCTAAAAATTTTCAGGCCTTAACCTTTTGCACTCTATTTATTTGGCACTTGGCTGCTCCACCAGTTCCAATTAAAATATTACTGTTTGCAGAATTATATTTGTAAATTCGCAAAAAAAATTCCTAGAAATAGTAAACATAAGTTATTATATATCATTTTGTTCGGAATAAAACAGAGAATAAGGAAAAAATGGTTGAAAGATTAAATAAAAAATGTTTCATTGAGTAGGCCTATTTTGAATATAATCGGTCAAAAAAATCATTTGGTTATTTTGTTTTGTATTGAAATTAAAAATAAGAATAATAGAGTTTAGAGCCTTTAAAATACTTTATTACACTAAATGTGACCATAATAAATAATTTTTAAAATATTCTTGAGGTTTAACAACATTTTTTTATTGAGTAGGCCTATTTTGAATATATTAGGTAAAACAAATAAAAAAAAATATGTTTTTTTTATGAATTTAAAAGTAGTAATAAAAATGATTAGAGCTTTAAAAATAGTTTTTACAGTAAATATGTCTGTTTAAGTATGTCAATTGTATTTATATTTATTCAAAAATTTATTTTAACAATAAAATTTTTGCGAAATAATGGTACATAACCAAGTTAACGTATAGTTTAAACAGTTGCCATTTCTCAACACAAAATAAAACAAAAACAAGATCTTTACATTATTTACATTAACAAAATTTACACAAAACTGCAAAATAATGACGTACAGTAAAAATAAATACCACTTGAAAAAGCGTAAACAAAAGTTACAAGGCGCAAGATAAAAGACGATGCTATTTGTATTTCTTGATCATGACTGGCAAACAGCTGCTCAACTTCAGAGAGATATAAAATATATTCCACAGCCAATATAATCTGTCACTGGTTTCTAAACTGTTTTAACAACATTGAAGTCTCATTAGACCGAAAACCACAGATTCTACACTTGTTTAGAACATAGAAATCATATTAAAACGTGTGTCGGAATGAGTCCGACAGTGGAGCGCAACGGCAAATTAGCGATGTCGGACTGAGTTCGCCTATGGAGCGCAAAAGGTTAAAGTTACATACCTTTTTTTAACGGGTCTTCTGATATTGTGATTTTTCTGAAATCAAGTACAATAGAATCGCGCTAATCCAAACTAATTGGGACCGAACACTGTTCGGATTAGCGGTAATTGGGAATAGGCTGATTTCTTAAATAATATCAACGTATTGACATGTTAATGGGTAAATAATGTGTGGGGATCGGTATACAGCGTTGATCGGCTTGTGAACAGATGCAGTGAAAGTCGAAAAGGAAATGCATTTCCTTCGATGACTCTTAGCGCCGAGACATTACCTACCCCTCTCCCTCCCGCGTTTCAAACATATTCATGAATCACTGCACTGAGCTCTAGTCTAGTCGTATCTAGTTCAGTGTTTACTCTAGGGGAGTTTGGTAAACTGTGTGCGCTTTTTTTGCTTATTACAAATTTATCGATGCAAACAGAACGACTTGGAGGAAAGCGAGGAATAGGGGAATGCTCAAACTGAAATCACATCACTCGTCACACACAGACGCGGCAAATGCTCTTGACCTCGCGCTACGCTACCTCATACAACACGTTTCATCAACACCAAATGATGTTATGTTCATGCGGCGATGGCGGAACATTGCATCCTCAAGTCGATTCTGTAATCTTTGACAGAAAAAATCACTGACTAGTTCTTAAAAGTGTGTGTAAATTAGTAATGCTTTGTGTTTAGCAGTGATTAAAAATCATTCTACAAATTGTATAAATGGAGCCGACATGCACTGTTTCGTTTCAGGCATTTTCATGAAGATTAGGCTCTATGTATGTCTCTATTTAACTATTTTATATAAAAATAAATGAACGTATCTTTAAATTCTCCTGTTTTTTATTTTAAGTTTAAAAAATCAGTATTTTTTTCTGAACTCTGTTCGGAATAGGAGAATTTTCGGATTAGCAGGACTCTACTGTATTTTCAATCTAAAATATCTCAGAAGGGACACCATTTAAAAATCCAAAATTTTCATAGTACATTTTTTTATTGTGTTGTAATAAATAAAAATGGTTATTACTGATACCTGATTAGTTTTACTTTCTCACTATACTATAGTGTAAAGAAAGTATAGTGATTGCAAAAAAAAATCGATGTTGAGATTTTTGTGGAAATATCCGTTTTGAGAACCCCTGAGTCCAAAAAAGTGGTTTGTACAAAATGTCTGTATGTATACAAAGCTAGAGCAAAAACTATTCGATCGATTTCAAACAAATTTGCACCAGACATATGTCAAGTAGGCCTGAATAGATGCATGAAAAACGGATTTGAAAAATTTTGAAAAAAACCCCCAAAAATTCAGTTATTATTTTTTTATAAAAAAACGGCTCTAACGATTTTGATAAAATTTGGCTTGTTTGTAGCCCTTAATGTACCCTACCATATTCAGAAAACCGTATCTTTCTAAAAATGCTTGTTTAGCTAATAATAATAATAACTGATTTTTGGGGGTTTTTTGGCCAAAAAGGGGGTTGTTTTTCAAAATTTTCAAAACCTTTTTTCGTGCATCCATACAGTAAGCCTGTATTGATGCACGAAAAAAGGTTTCGAAAAATTTTGAAAAACAACCCCCTTTTTGGCCAAAAAATCAGTTATTATTTTTTTATAAAAAAACGGCACTAACGATTTTGATCAAATTTGGCTTATTTGTAGCCCTTAATGTACCCTACCATATGCAGAAAACCGTATCGTTCTAAAAATTCTTGTTTAGCTAATAATAATAATAACTGATTTTGGGTTTTTTTTTTACATCTATACAGGCCTAATAGACATGTTTTCTGCAAATTTGTTCGAAATCGATCGAATAGTTTTCTCTCTAGCTAATAACAATAATATTTATTAGTTAATCTCCTACTTTAATATCACCTCTCCTACCCCACGTACAATTATGAAGTCTCAGTGAATCTGTTTAATAATTTAAACTAGTGGACCCGGCAATGCTTCGCTATTGCTTAATTTAATTTTAAGGGTAGTTATTTTCTTTTGACTTAAGTTATTGAATTGCAAATGGTGTTTATGTCACTTAAGAATAATATTATATTCAGTTTTTGATCCAAATCAGTTTTTGATCAAAATCAGCTGTTGATCAAAATCAGCTGTTTTAAGCTTTTCATACGAACAGCTGTTTTTTGTGCCCCTGATAAAATCAAAAGAAATCTTTCTTCTTCTTCCTTAAGATTGACCTTCCATAAGATTAACATTGAAACTTTGAGGGCCACTGGGGCGTATCCCTGAGGACCGATGTAAATTATAATGGGATTCTGCTCATCTACAGGACACTACCTTTCTAACAGTATGCGCGAATTTCTCCTACGATGCACACAAGCTGAGAAAAAAGGACGACAAGTTTTGTGCTTGCCTATTAATATATAGATATGTTTGTGAGAAAGTATGTGCCAGTTCCTGGTACCGTTTATTTTATTTTAAGTTATTTTAATTTTGAACTATAGCTTAAATTGTAAGAAGAACTAAGAACATATACAAAATTAATGAATATGTTAATTTCAGCCCACTGAGAATACAAACATTGATAAAAAAATTTCAGCAACCTTTTAAAATTAAATTGGATGATATAATATGGATTGACTTTTAATTAACCTGATGTTAATCTCATGGAAAATAAGAAATTTGTAATTTAATAATTAATTTAAAGTTTTTTTGGATAAAGTTATCAGATAAAAGCTCTCATTTTAAAAAGACACCATTGTTAACACTTGGGTATATAAGCCACTGATTTATTGTTAAACAATCCTGATTTTTGTTAATTTTGGCTTAAACAAAATAAATTTAAGGACTTGTTCCTATTCAGGAAGTGTGCAAGGAATTGATTTTTGAATGTTTTTCAAAGTATGTTGGCATGAATACCAAAAGCCATTGATTTCAATCTAGCAGGAAAGTTGTGGCCATTAAATATTTTAGCAAATTCTTTAATGTGATTGACGTTTTCAATGAAAGAAAATCAGATCCTCCCTTGCAGTAGTTAAATATCTGTGTTTATTTCTACAAATAAAATGAAATTTACTCAAGTGTTTTCTTTGATTTCAGATTTTAGATGTTGACAGGATGTTGGCCAAATCATGTCCTGATGGGCTTGAACCAGCTACAGACAGCCAGGGTCACCCTGTTATAAGGACTTTATACGATCATTTAGAAGAGGTCACATGTTTGGAGTTTCACCCTAGAGAACCGTTTTTAGTTTCTGGTTCAAAAGACTGCACTATTAAAATGTTTGACTATGCGAAAGCCTCGGTGAAGAAAGCCTTTAAAACTATAACGGTAAGAAATTTGTTGTTTCTTTTCTATAATGCCTAGTTCCAAGTGATTATATAACTCAACTTTATTTATTATAATTATTTGAATGCTTGTCTGCGGAAGCATACTCCCCATTTGCAATACTACACCACTGTAGTCTTGTTTGCTATTGTTCAAAAGCATGGAGAAAATTTATTTCTGACAGCTGTTTCAGCACATTTGCTATTTTAGTTTTTACAGCATCAAATGACTCAAAACATATCCCTTGAAACACTGGGGAAAAACGTTGCTCGGTGCTAAATCTGGTGTGCATGGAGGATGTTCAAGTGTAGTAATGTTCTCTTTGATCAAAAGTGGTTTCTGAACAGCATCATTGTCCTTATGTACTTTTTTCCATTTCCCCCCTGGTTCTTTCTCTTAGCTTTATCAAAACTTCCTTATAATAAAGCTTGTTGGTTTTTGTATTTTCCTAGTTTTTGTGATCTACTATTCAAATTTTTCCTTTGATATCGAAAAACACAAAGAGCATGCCTTTGATACTTGACTTTGCTTTGACAAGTTTTTTACATTTTTGGTGATGAGTGTGTTCACTGTCTTCTGGTCTCATGATCTTACTGGAAATCTAGGTTTTGTCACAAGTAATCACTTGTGACAAAACCTAGATCGAAACCTTTTTGAAACGAGTTCGTATCAATGTCAAATAGCTCTAAAACAATGCTCAATACAACATTCCTTGCAATATGTTTTTGTTGCACCATCTTCGCGCGAAAACGTAACTCAACCGAATGGAGATTTACAATCAACTGAAATTCCCAGAGTTCAACACGTTCAAGATACCATGCGTGCACTTATAACTGGTTCCAACAGGTTTGTTTACAAAATGGAATCAAAAATTAAATCTTCTTGTTATTTAACTTACATATCTCGTAAGTAGAATATTTTCTAAAAGTCTGTTATCAGTATTATACACCGGTACTAGACTAGTAAGTGTTGAATTAAAGATGATTTCAAAACAGAAAATAAATATTTAAATAATTATATATTATGGAAGTGGTATTTTAAACAACTGTTATATTGTTATAAAACATTTATTTTGTGATTGCAGGAATCGGAACAAGTGAGATGTATGTCTGTCCATCCGTCAGGGGACTTTATGGTTGTTGGGACTAACCATCCAGTAATACGTTTGTATGATTTTCATACTGGCCAGTGTTTCGTTTGCAGCTACCCAAGTCACCAACATACCCAACCTATTACTGCTATTAAGTAAGTATAAAAATAAAATAGGCAAGGATTTTAATTGGCTCTTAACTTGGATGTACTTCTTTGCCAGCCTAATGTTTCAAAGGGACTACTCACTTGGCCCTAATTTAGTGAGAGGGTTACAAACGTATGTCATAATTTATATGAGTATATATAAACATCTACAGTAAAGTCCGGTTTATCCGGCCTCGTTTTATCCGACCCCTCGGATTATCCGGCCCAGCATCCAAAGAATATAATGAAATAAATGAAGCACTATCTAAGCGATCCGAAAACATCTTACAACACGTAAGAACACCTGCTATGTAATTATGACAACATTACAAATTTTAATTTGACCTACATTTTTATACAACTGTTAATGCAAAATGTTTTTGAGGTTTTTATACAATATTGTACGTACAGTACTCTAGTTAAAATATGTTACACTTGTAACAATGGTTGTATCTACTATAATAAACCCCAAGATTTGGTCCATATATTTGTTGTTTTATTGAATGATTCCAATTTAAATTACAGTAGTACTGTAAAGTTTTCTCATGTACGTTTATTGGCTTATTTTAACCCTATACCGGATTAACCGGCTTTTATGGTACGATTATTGGCTTATTTTAACCCTATACCGGATTAACCGGCTTTTATGGTATCCGGCCTGGTACTCCGCCATATTAGGCCGGATAAAGCGGACTCTACTGTATTTTATTCAAAAGTTCTACATATATTTGATTTCAACACTTAGTCTAAATGTTAGACTTTACACAATGGGCAAAACTGAGTACAAAACTCCCCAAAATTATTTTTTTACTAAATAACTTTCCCAATACGATGACCCACAGAATTGAACCTAACCCAAAATTTACATAAAGCAATTATCCCTTTAACCCTAGCGTGTTTGACTGCTCAATTGGGCAGTCATAGCACTTGGCCTAGGTCTCATACCAGGCCTACTCAATTGAAAACTATACTTTGTATTGAATACTTCACCAACTAAAAATTATCTAATCGAAATAAAACAAAAATTGTTGGAAAGGAAATGATTTAAACTTTACCTTTTGTATTTACAAATTTTTTCTAGAACGTATATTTACATATGTAATCATCGTTTTAAAATTGTAGTTTTTTGTAAACCTATTGCCGCGCGTGAAACACAAAGAAATTATACTCAACTTTGTCACTTCTCTAAAACTCAATATCTCTCGACAGAAATGTTTTATAAATAATATAAAGATACCATTGGATTCATCAAGATTTAAATTTTCTAAAACTGCCGTCCAATCAGACGTCACTCTTATAGTTTCGAAAATATAAAGGTTTCTGTAAACCCTTGCAATTGGACAGATTTCAACCAATGAAACAGCACATTTTGCAATCCAGATATCTCTTACAATTCGAATTATTTGAATAGACTTGTTTATATCTATTTATAGACCAAAGTTCAATTTTTCGTTTGGTGTAAAGCAAACCATATTTACTGTAACGGTTTTCTTCGTACAGTGCTGAGAAATACTGACAAAATGGGAAATTCAAAACTCGGCTTTCTCACCCTCCCGAAGTGGCACTTTTTTCACACAGAATGTCGTATGGGATTCGTGCGCAAGAAGTTTATTTATTTGATCTCATTTTGTGATTCAAGTAAAGCTAATTCAAATACTTTTATTAAACAATAATTCCCGTATAGTTTCACCTCACCTTCACTGAGTTCCTTAAATAAACCTGCAACTATATGTATTGTAAAATTATTCAGTGAAAAATGGGTTTTTTTATTGCATATTCGTGCATTATATTTGGCTAAAAAAAATAGTGAAAAACCCGTTTTTGTGAAATTTCAAGATTTTTACCCAACAATGTAGGGGAACCTAGAGATACTTTTCCCTCCGGGCCCACAGTTGCTCTCGGCGGCTCTGGTTTCTTTATATCCTTAGCAGTGTGATCTATTACTTTGAAAAATGGAGGCACAAGAAAAACTTGCCTCCAATTTCAAAAAGTACAATTTCTGAAAGTCAAATATTATATTATCTGTTTTTGATCAGATTAATATAATAATGTGAATGTAATACTAAAAATAATTATTTGAAATTGTTATTTTATAAAATGCACTTTCCCTTTATAGTTGTTATTAATTATGGCAGCTAAACATGATTTGAGGCAAAGTTTTTGGCAAATTATAAACTTGACCTGTGATAGTACTCTCAAAACAAAATTCTACCTTAAACAGCATTTATCTATTACTTATTATCCTACAATTTAATACATTGGTGAAACTTAGTATGCTCACCTGTAAAGTTATCATGTACCATTTCCTCTCAATATTTAGCTTTGTATTCTAAGGAAATTGTTCATATTATTAACTGTAAAATCAAAGATACAAATTTAACTAACACAGCACTTAGAAAATTATGTTTACATTGAGTTAAATCTATTTATACTGGGGTAATAAACTAAATTACACTTGTTTTCTTTATATTCCGTGGATGGTGATGCAAGGAATACGGCCGTAGGCATAAATGTTTGCAATAGAAACTATGTTACCATAATGTAATACCAATTCAGTAAAATATTCCTCAAGTTGGTCAGAGAAGTTAAGAAGAAATTATGGAAAGTCAGGGAAATTAATCGGCAAAATTGTGTAGGTATCCTGTACATCCCAGAGAACCGGAAATTGCTTACATTAATCTCGTATTCTACGATCCGTCGTTTGTGTAAAAGCTAAAAATAAGTATAAACCCAGATTTGGATTAATCGAGTTGATAACTTTCAAAGCTAATCTGTTAGATTCAAACGGGATTACCTCTCCTGGCTTCTCACTCTGGTGGTATTCTGAAAAATTTAATCCGATCTTTACAATTTTGTTTATAGATTCGCTCATGGGGCCAGGTATTTTGTGTCCGCAAGTCGTGATGGTTGTATCAAATTATGGGACGGTGTTTCAAATCGTTGCATCAATACGTTTGAAAATGCTCACGATGGCGCTGAAGTGTGTTCAATCCAATTTACACGTAATGCTAAGGTAAGCGTATTGTCAATGTTAATTCATGTACCTGTTTATTATCATCTAATTATTTATTGCAAAAAAATTAGTGGAATTATTGATGCGGCTATATTTTCTAGTATATAAATAATAACAAATAAAATAGTAAGTTTAACTGTAGCATGCATGATCATGAAAATACCAAGATTTATTTAATTGTTTATACATGTGTCTCAAAAAACCATAGCGGGCGTTACAGGATTGTATTGTGTACATTGTTACGAATTAATGGGGTGTGTGATCAAAAATATATATTAGTTATATTAATTATTAGAGTTAGTATGTTTAGTGTAAAGATATTACTTTGCGTAAGACAGATAGAGGTAAACAAGGAAGCATAACAAGGAAGGATGAGCTTGGCGGAAGTGTTTTTGTGATGCACGGAAGAAGAGTGTAGTTTGTCAACACGGAAGTTAGATGGGTTATATAAGCATAACCCTAATCTAGATTCGAGGCCAGTCTGTTAAAGTGTGGGGCCGGAAAGCTAGGCCAGTTAGCTAGGGACGCTTGGCCAGGACTTGGCCAAGTGTTGTGATTGAGAAACTGAGGGTTGGAAGCTGGACAACACGAGACAAGTCATCACTACGAGAAGTCTACACGAGATAGAAGGACGAAACCAGTTCTGCAATAGAACGAGATTTGAGTGAGTCACAGAATACTTAGTCTATTAATATCACATTGAGTTTGGAGTCAAAAGAGTAACGGGAAAGTTTAATTAAAGTAAATTCAGTAGCTTTGTTTACCGAGTTCTTGTTTCAGTCTGTCATACGAAAGTGGTATCTAGTAAAGGAAATGTATGTAGATCATATGTGTAGGCTAATGTATCAAGCCATATATATATTTGTGTTATTGCATTGTATAAATAAATATAGAGAAATAAGTATTGCCACTGAACCACTGGAATGCATTGTTATTGATCTGTCCCTTTGTTACTAATATAGTAAAGTGTTTTGTTTGAACCCGGGTGATAAGGGAACTAGAAATCCCAAACCTATCAACATTGATATTAATAACAAATGATCAGTAACTTTTTTTCTGAATTCGGCTTAGTTTAGTTTCAATCTGCCATTTTGTTTTTTTTTTCAAAAAGTCATTGTAACTCTAGAAATAGATAAGATATTGAGTTCACATTTGGTATAAGCATTTACAAAAGTGTACCAAACACCAAAAATGTATTTGAATCATTTTCAAAATATCGGCTGTTACTAATGTTTATTGTGGAACCTTAAAACCACCTTGAAAACCACTAAATTTAAAAAAAAAATTACAAGAGACAAAATATGTTTTTGATGACAAATTGTATTTTTGTTGTTTCTGTAGGTCAAAGGATAACCGATTTATCGAGAAAACAAACTGAAAACATAGTTTCTTGGTAATTGTCTACAACATCCAAAATTAGTCAGGAACCAACTTTTTTAGAATTCTTACAGTTATAATAAAAAACAATTTCTCTGAAATGTGTTGGTTTTAGGCTAATTTTAAATGTTGTTGACAGTTACCAAGAAATTACATTTTCAGTTTTTTGTCAGTAACACGGTTATCTTTTGACCTACAAAAACGACAAAAATGTAATTTGTCGTTAAAAAATAAATTTTTGGTCTCTTGTACATTTTTTGTTGCTTTAATGGTTTTCAAGATATTCTACTTAAAAAATTTGTAACAGCTGCCATTTTGAAAATTAGAAATATAAATTTGTCCCAAAACATTGCACCGTGTGCGCTCGGCCTTAGAAACGTAGCAAATACTCAATTAATTGATGCAAATGGTTGTAATTTCCTGTACAGGTTACCCTCTGTAGGATATGCTAGAAAATAAACATTTGCTTATGATTTTTAATTTACATAAGCATATACATAAAAAATCTTGGTCTCACTATAAACAATCCTCTAAGCTGGACAGACCATGTTATTGGCACGTGCAATAAAATGTTTGCTGGCATGCACACTCTGAAGAAGGTAAAAGATTGCTTGCCATTTAATGTTAGAGTGCAGCTGGTGGAAACATTAATTTTTCCATATTTTAACTATTGTTATACTGTTATCAATGACATGGCTGTCGAATTAGCTAACAAACTTCAGCGTGCTCAAAATTATTGTTTACGGTTCATTTTTGACTTAAAACGGATCATGTGGCAAAATATTTAAAACAAATTTCAATTCTAAACTAATTTTTTTTAAATTTATCACATTCTGTTGTTATTGCACACTATTCTGCTCACTGGATTGCCTCGCTATCTGACAGAAAGATTAGTCTTTAGCTCACATGTAAATGCTACCGACACACGACGAGGAGCTTCATTATTACATATACCCAGGCACAGAACTGAGGTAATAAATCTTTCACTGTGACAGCATGTAGGCTATGGAATTCATCGCCGGAGAGTTCAAAATGCATCAGTGACCGTGTTCAGTTCAAGAAGGCTTTGGGTTGTTGGTTCTGCTACAGTTTTGGGTAGTTTCGGGCGGGTTTTGACTTTTGAGGCATGTTCTTGAATGTGTGTGTGTTTGAGAGCATAAGTGTGTTTAAGTATTATAGTATAGCATAATTTACTTTTAATTTAATTTTTTTAGGAGATAAATGTGTATATTTTTAGTTCTCAGTTTTTGTACAGTTTTAGAAGTAATTATTATTTGTAGTTTTTATTTGTTTATTAACTTTTTTTGTAATGTTAATTTTTTTGTATTTATGTTTCTTGAAATTCGAGGTTAAGCAGAAGAGAGGACCCAATGGTCCTAACTTAACCTCAATAAATAAAGATTATTATTATTATTACTTAGTTTTTATTCATCAAGGCACATATAAATATATATTATAAAGTCTTGGTTTTATGTATTGTTTGAGATACTAAATGTAATGAAATAACTATTTTTTATCGAATTTAAACCTGTTTTGTTGACAACTTGTGTTAATTTTAGGTGTGAAGTTTGAGTTTTCGAGAGTTGTGTAAATGTTTATTCAATGTTTCAGTACATGTTATCATCGGGAAAGGACTCATTAGTAAAGCTGTGGGAAATCTC
>JAGFPH010001866.1:170240-193534 GCA_018207615.1 Philaenus spumarius
GGGGGGGGGGGGGGGGGGGGGGGGGTATGGAATACCCCCAGCAAAACGGGGGGTCCGGGGAAATTTTAAAAAGTATAACCTCTGAAAACATGTTTTTTTGCAATTTGGAAGTCAATTTTACTACTAATAAAAGCACTTTTGAGGCTGGAATTTATAATACCGTAAATATTTTACCCTAGATTACAGTTTTGAAAAAGAATCGTAAAAGTTTTTGATAAAATGACCTTGAAAATCTCATTTTAAGGCTTATTTGTACTTAAAAATGTAGGTATAAGATTTAAGAGTACCAAATTTATAAAGACGGGAAATTTTAACTTTAATTTTGCATGGTAATAAATAGGTTAAATAATGAAAAAATCAGCTAAACACTTAAAAATATTTATTAACACAACTGCTAAAATTATTATTTAGAAATGCACCCATAATTAGGTAGTATAAGTTACCGTAAATTGTACATTATTTACAATACAACATTTCCATTCATTGAGTCAAACACTACTTCAAAAAATTCACTAATTCAAAAAGAATAATAAAATAAAACATTGGTACTACACAAACATGTACTTGACAAACTACTGTATTTTGAAAATTAAAACATTGGAAAAGTAATTTTTGATTTTTGATACAGTACATTATATTTAAGTACTGAAGAAGGATTGCTTTTATTTCATGAAATGGATTTTAGTACTGCTTTTAATAAAATAACATACATATTTAATTACTGCTTACTGCTAATAGGTTTCCTCCTGAGCTTCAAATTTAAAAAGGTGTTGATTATTTCTTCTTGATTTAGCTGTCTTAGTATGTCATTTTCGATGCTGAGCAACGCCAACCAGTTCAGACGGGGTTGAATTATTGAGGTCCTCAACTTATTTTTTATGAGTTTTAGTTTAGAAAATGATCTTTCTGCCGAACAGTTTGTAACCATTAGCGACAGGTACATCCTCAACGTAACTTCTACGTTTGGCAGACAGTCTTTTAGATTGTTTTTTAGCAGCAGTTTGTAGAGCCATCTCTCTTTATCATGATAACTTCACTTTTTTCAAGGTCTGATTGGTATTGAAATAGAAAACGCTTGAAACTGAATGAATTCATTTCCTATGTTGTCATCCAAGTCATTGCAATATATATTAGCAAGTTCTTCACTTGCAGCTAGGACTTCTTTAGCAGACAGTGTCATTAATTTGTTAAGAAACCCAAAACGAGTGTGGACAAGTTTGTAAGCTTCAAGTCTCATAACCTCTCAGCCAAACCAATTTTTATGAGCACTGCACTATTAGCCGTGCGTGCGAATTTCAAATGACAATATTATTATCATATACTAGTGGCATTTCATCGACCTCGAAAATCTTTTTATCTAGCCTACCGGTACTCCCTAAAAAATTTAATTTTTTTTTGTGGTGCGGGCCCTTGTGTGGCGCGGGCCCCTAGGCGCTCGCCTACTTTGCCTGTGCCTAAATCCGGCCCTGGGTGAACTCTCAAACTGTACTCATATATCACACGCGGCAAATGCTCTTGAACTCGCTCTATTAGTAATCGTGTAGGTTTACATCATCAGGGTTTATTTCCTTCTGTTGCTTTACGATTCCGTTTTCTTCTAAACATGGAAGGAAAGGGATAGGTTGTTCGAACTGTCCGTTAGTACTGCATTATCTTGAAAAAAGATTGAGAAAAACAAATTTCTTTGAGATAGCGAAAACGAAGGAGAAAAACGGATGAAAGCAACTGGCAGGTGGCAACTAGGCCTGTGCGAGTATTCGAAGATCGAGTATTCGAACGCCGAGCTTTTTAGTATTCGGCTCGGCTCGAAAATAAAAAAAAGTTTGAAAATAATTGAGCCGAGCTTTTTAATCGGAACCGAGAACCGATGAGCTAAAAAGTCGGTTCTAGAACCGGACCCGATTGATGTCGAATATTGATGTAAATTCGGAAATTGAAACGACCCCTATATAGTGGTACAAAACAAAAGAGAAAAAAAGAATATTCACACATTTTCGGTTATTATAAAACTAAACTCTTCGCGTTAGTTTATCTGAACGCAACATACATTGCAATTTAGCTCGATCGTGTGGCGATGGTGGACGTGAATGCCGGTTTGATGCACTTATTTTATCAGATAATGTAGCCTTTGTAAATTAATATTTATGCCTAAATTAATATTTTTTTACTATCAGTGATTATAACAATCAATAATCCCTAGTCAGTGGGTTTTGGCTTTTATATATATAGATGTAGACGCGGCAAATGTTCTTGACCTCGCTCTTGTGTAGGTTTACATCATCCAGGGTTATTTCTTTAGGTTGCGTTACGATTCCATTTTCTTCTAAGAAGGGAAGGGTCGAACTGTCCGTTTTGTCATCCCACAGTCTCTCCTTTAGTACCGCATTATCTTGAAAAAGATTGAGAAAAAAATTCCTTACGAGATAACGAAAACGAAGGAGAAACACGGATGAAAGCAACTGGCAGGTGTGAACAACACTACTAGTGCCTAGCTGTTGTATCTAATCTTTCCTTCCGTTTGAAGTACTCGGTATCCTTTTCACCGGACGCTTGTTGCGGTAGCTTTCTTCCCGCAAAACAAATGGAAAACGTGAAGGAAACAAAACCAGCTTTGATTCCAATTTGGTTTCAGACGTTTTCATCAGGCTTAGCCTCTATGTATGTCTCTAACGTTTTTTCACGAACATCTTTTTGATTTCTCCAGTTTTTATGTTAAAAAAGCATTAATTTCTGAACTCTGTTTTTAAAATAGGCGGATTTTCGGAATAGCGGGACACTACTGTACTTGCGAATCGTTTTCCTTCAAGGGTGCGAACAAAAAATAGTCACAGGGATACAAGTCTGGACTATAAGGAGGGTGTTCGAGGGTTCCCAGCCCATTTATTACAATTTATGAGTGTGATGCCTGGCATTGTCATGAAGAAGGATGACATTTCTGATTGGTGTACCACATATTTTGCTTCGGTAGGCGACTTTTGCCGACTGTAACAACTGGCAGTAGCAAGCATTCACTGTTTGTTGATCGTGAAGAAAATCAACAAGTAAAACTCCTTGAGTCAGAAAAATTGTTGGAAATACTTTTCCGGCTGAGAGACGAGTTTTGGCCTTCACTGGGCGGCCTTCATCTTTCCTTCGCCACTTTTTACTGGCCATTTTTGCTTCGGGAGTGTAATGATGTACCCATGTCTCATCATGTTTGATTATGAGCCTCAAAAAATCCTCCCCTTCTTGTCAAAATCGGTTCAGAATTATTTCAGCGATATCCTACCTGACTTGTTTTTTTATTTCCGGTCGACAAACTTGGAACCCAGCGGGCACTAATTTTTCTTGAATTAAATCGAGTGAGTGTTGATGGTGTTCCAATTTTTCTAAATACGCGGGCACTCTTTTGTGTTTCGACGCAGTTCAAAATCAATTGATAGTGTTGGCGCGACATACTGATTTTATAGAAAATGCTACTGTCGCCAACTTACCACACGCAAATTACACAATTGATTGTAGATTTTCTTCTTGAGAAAAGTGGATTATCCTGTCGTTAATCCGGAAATTCTATAGGAACTACCGGACATATCAGCATGTCATCCGCTAACCGCATGCAGTGTACCGGATATATCCGTTAAACATCCGGAGTGTTTTTGTAATAATTCAACGAAATTTATTTTGTTCCATATTCAAGAACAAATAATCTCTATTCAATTCGTATTTAGGTATTGAAAGATCTTGGAATACCTTTTGTAGATTTTCTTGGGAGTTTGGTAATTAAATGCAAATAATTAAACACTATTAATAAACATTTTATTTTGTTGGTGCTTCTTTTGGTCATAGAGTATAAAACAAAATCATTTACATTTTTTTTTACCTTTTATCTAGCTATTTACAATAAGCATAATATTTAAATCAAGCTTAAACACTTCCTTAGGTATACTAATCGATGTCTCATAAAAACAAATATACAAATCATTTAAAAACATTTTAGGGCCACATTTACATAAAAACTACGACAGTATTTCAAATGAAAACTTTGTATTGTGGTTAAAAAATGTTTAAAGAATGAAAGCTATTCTGACAAAGTTAAGAATGGAATTTGCAGTTTTTAATACTAGCCTGCACTTATTAAGTTAGGATTTTTTTATACTAGGTAGGTCAATTTTAATGTGTAACAATATTAAAATTATATGTAAACACTGCTAGCCTAACCTTTACTGGTTCTTTCAAACTATGCATTTTACTTTGCAAAATAATATGTACAAATTATGCTGTCACATATTGTACTGACGTGACTTGATAAACTATTAGTTTATCCGCAGAGTACAGTGAAATCTTAAAACTAATATACAAAACATTTTACAATTTTAGTAAATATTAACACTGTAGATGTAATTTTCTTACTCCATTTTTTAAAGATACCGGTGCAGTAGGTTATGGTAAAAAAAACATTAGCTTTTGTTAAACAGTGTTAATAGACAAATTTTATAAAGTAATTCTTTTATTTCTGTAATAGTTGTCAACCATTTAGATAGTTGAAGAATAATTTTTAGTGAATTTCCATAAGAAAGACAAGCTATTCCAGTGGATTTTATGGTGAGACCTCAGGTCGGAAGTGGTCAGTGCACAGGTTTTGGGTGTCATTAAAAACTGTATACTATATGAACTTATGTATTTGCACTCTAACGGCCATATTTTACGTCCGATCAAACGAGTTCCTATGCCAAAAATCCAACTAATAAAAGTAAAAATTGTTTTAAATTTTTCGTACTACAATGGTACTTTTTTGAGGTTTTAGCTAAGAAAATTAATGTAGAGATTATTTTGCATATTTTGTTTTTTTACACAACCTTATAGCCTATCTGGTTACCCTGAAATCGGTCGAAAATCGATTTACCCGGTTAAAATCCAAGTGCGGGCAGCATCCAGACCGAGGCCACAAGGTCAAGGTGTAAACTTGCGAGCGGAACGAATGAGCTCGTGAGCCTTGACTAGAGGCTGAGGTGCAAACAAATTCTACTATTATATTTCGTATGCGCAAGCACAAAACAAATTTCCCTTCGTGAGTAGCCCAATTTCCCAAATAGTTGGTTGAAACCCCAAAACATACAAACTTAATTTTGGAAATTCGCTCAACTCACGTCAGCGTAATCAAATTATTTAATTTTATGTATCAAAATTTAAGCGATTAGTGTATATTTTTACATCTGAACATTTACTTTTTTTTAAATAGCCTACTTTCATTCTGTATCAACAGTGAAACTAATCTTTCCATTTAAAAGTAATTTACAACAAATATAATGAGTTTAAAAATATGAATAGTAATAATTTGTCTAAACTATTTTATGAAGCGTTTATTCCCAGATTATATGCATAGAAAATACACAGCATTAAGATTAATAGCCATTACACTAAATGATAAATTATGCATGGAGTATATAAGTTATTTTATATGTAGGCTACTATGAAATGATATAGTATTTTAAACAATGTATAAAACAGCTTTTATATTATGTGACAAAAGCTAGTGGCGGTGAAATTGGAGAGGGCTGAAGCGTTTCAATTGTAACATAGTAAAATTTTCTATAATTGTGATTTTACCCCCAGAAATTATACTACAAAACCGTAAAAATGGTTTTTATTTCCAATGATGTGTTTTCTCTTAAAAAAGTAGGCAGATTAGAGGATCCATAATATAGGTCAGGTGATGGGTAAATTGTTTGTGTTGGTAAAAAAGAAAAAAACTATTTGATTCAAACCAAATTTTTAATTAGTTTATCTTAAATAAGTTTTTATTTCTTAAAAAAAAATATAAACATGATTTTCCCAGAAAAGTTTAATTTTTTATCTCGAGGCTCATTAAATAATATTGTTTACGGCACTTCTCAAGCTTTATAAAATTCAAATCATAATAACATCATTTTAATAAAAATTCCTGTGGATGTTATTACGTTAAAAACATGTAGGAAAAGTTGTTTTTAAAACTACTTACAGCCAGCTAATCATTAAACAAAGTGTCAAATTAATCTAAAACTTCTCCAGAAATTTAAACCGGAGACTTTAAGCTTCAGACTCAAAGAAAACAAACTCAGTAACTTTAGATTTTTTTAAAAATTATTCAAATATATTTCTTATATAAATTGAATTCCTATATATATTATTTTTGTATATAAAATAAAATTCATAAGTAGAGTTGGAAAATTATGTTATCAAAAATTCTGGTTTGTTTATGTATATGTTGGTAGACCTGGGTGATAATGCACATTTTTAGTAGGCCTAAAATAATCTATATTTTAGTACACCTTAGGTGGTTATATCCTCTCTATGAGATTAAGCAGAAAAAGATATGTAAACGCTGTCCAATATTCGACAAATCTCACAATTAATGTCGCTTCTAAAAGTATGTACTGCGTACAAATTCAGGGAATAATCAGTAAAAGCACAGAGAAATATATTGTAGCAACTCAGAGAGGCCACTTATGTAAAATTCTGTAACTATAAATTGGATCTGTTGCCTTTCAAACTAGGTAAATAAATAACAAACTTAAATTTACATCTTTTAACCACTTTGTTAACAACACTTTGTATTACATTTGAATTCACAGTTGCATTCCCTGTATTTTTCTGTAAAAGAAGCTGATTTTCCACTATATAGTTTCAAATAAATAGACAAATTATTTAATTTTTGTAAATAAAAAAAATGTAATCTAAAAGTCACCTCACATTTGTTCGAACAGGCATGACTGAATTCAAGTTCACCCCAAAGTGCGTACTTCGTTAAATATTGTTAAATACAAAAATGTAAGTCATAGATGTGCCAAAGTCAAAAATTTAAATTAAATTATAGGCCACACACATATTAATAGTCATTGGCCTTTCATGTTAAAACATTCCACCACCACTTGCAAAAGCATAAGCACAATAAGTTACTTTTATTACAAAGATATTCATATTTATTTACCTTCTTGACATACTGCAAATTGAATAGCTATGTCTACACTTATGCGATTTTACGTGCGCTCATGCGGTAGAGCATGTGACGCATACGGAGAAGTCTGTTTGTTTTCTGAGAAAACCGTCTAGTTTCTGAATCGCATGCTGCAAAGCAAGCAGATCCAAAACTTTAGATATTCTTGCGTTTTACCGTGCTGCTTAGGGTTGTTACAACTACAGTTGGTTATTAAATTTGCACTGATGGCATGAGATAGCCTAAGTAAACTCTTATATTTATTGAGGATTGCAGAAGTTATAGTGTGCTTGTGGGACAAGTCGTATACAAATAAAAACAAACGTAATGACGCGTACTGCGCGTTACAACAAAAACACAACATGTCTGTGAAAAGTGTGAAAATTAAAAACCTTCGATCGTATTTTTAGCAACACTAACACCAGCAACTGCTAAAGCGTCACGATTCATAATTCATTTACAATACAAAATTTAAATACAATTTTGTCTTTTACAAAATCTATTTTACTGTGCTGTGAGGAGCACGCATTAACGTGTATATGTGGACACTGATGCAGCATGCTTCAACTGCGTGCTTTAAGACACGAGACAAAACGAAAGTAGAAAATAATAAGTCGCATAAGTGTAGACACAACTATTGACTGTATACATTAATAATAATTATTATACAAAATAACCTGATTTAATTTTTTATGGCGTTAACTTTTTCAATTACAAATGATATTGTGAAAACTTTTCGTATGTAAATACTATGAAGTCATTTATACTTTTTAAAAGGAATTAAATACAGGGTTTTCTGAAAAAAAGAAAGAAAAAATCAGTGTGTTCTTTCAAGGGTTTTCAAATTAAAAAAATGTGTTAACAAATTTAGAAAAACAATCAAAAACTAATTTTTCTTCTTTTTAAACTGTTTAAACAATTTTACTATCACGTAGAACCTTAAAAAAATACTTTTATCAACTACTCTTATGAATTATAGAGTTATAAACTCTAAATGTACAGCCAGATATTTTTTTTATCTTTTGAATGGGGACAGAGAAACACACATATGTTTATATTCCGATGATGTTTAATTAGTGAATTTCAGGCTATGATATAAAACGTTTAACACCTTTTTATTTAATAAAATTAAAAGGTATTGTTTATGATTTCTTAAATAATTGAATGTGTTATAAATATGTAATACTTAAAATATCAACAGAAATTATCAAGATCTAATGTAAACCAACGGAAAACAGAATATCAGATATTTTTTAACAAGAGGAATTTGCTATCTAATGGCATGCAGAAACAAGGTCCACTTCCCATAAATTTGCTTAAATAGACAATTATATTTATTATATAATTTTATACATTTTAGGCATTTTTTTGTAGTAAATTGCACTTTGTAGATTTAATTAGCAAAGGTTAGCTGTCACAAAAAAACAAAAAACATTTAGTCTAGTGAATTGCTTACAGCAGTTTTGGTAGGCTGGTCTACGTTATGCAATTAATAGGTTAGTTTTCTTTTAATAATGACTTTCAAATTAACAAAATCCGTATCTTATGCAACACATAATTTTACTGTGTTTTTTTTTTAATAAACCTAAAAAGAGTTGGTGTTTCTAAATCATGTTATTTACTGATGCATTTTGCAATATATGTACTGAACGATCCAAGTAGCATCCAATTTATATAAAGTCATTGAATAATATTCCGGTAATCTATGTACGCCCTTACATTTGAATTACAGTAGAAGTAATGATTTGAATAAATTAACGATTTTGATGCTGTGCTCCCGCAATTATACACTTCACAGTTTGGTATTTTTAATTAATAATATTTTAGCATACGAGGTGAAATTATTGTTTATGGAAACACTGTTCTTATTATGATTAAAATTTGTATTAACGATAATTTTCTTCTATGTACGAACTTCAAATTCAAATTTGAGAAGTTTCAGTTTAGGTAAAAATAATCAATGATTTTTCGTTTGTTTCAAAGTTGATTGGCAGCAATTTTAATTTCCGTAAATGACCTGAAATTGTATTGTGTGTTTACACGACTGTGTAGCCTATAAATAAAACGTTATAAAATTTAAAGGAGTTAAAAAAACACACACAATAATTTAATAAAGCCTACCTATACATTATTAGGGCTTTTAAGCATCAAGCAATTCAATACGTATTAACATTTATTCGGTATTACAAGATAGAGTTTATTATAATATTGAATATTAGTGGTAAAGTAGACACGTATTATATTATATCTAGGCATATATATTATTAATTAAATGCTTCAATTAAAATAACAAACTATTTTTCTCGGTTTTCATAGAATTTTCACAATGCTTTTCTGGGACTCATTAGAAAAACATAAGAAGATCTATTAAAATAATAATTCTAAGATTATTATATATATATTATTTAATTTGAAATATAATAAAATCAAAAACTTAATTATAGCATGTGTTGTTATTGAACTTATTATTTTTCTACACATTGACAGTTGCTTACACGTGGTGATTTTAAAACTACTGTAGGGCCTACTGTTAAAATTATATTTTTATTTAGGGAGTTTATCTAGTAAGCACATTGAAATATATGTTCAAATAATATGATACTATTTATAGGCTACCTACTCACATTTTCATAGAATTTTCACTATGTTTTTCTGGGACTCGGTAGAAAAACATAGGAAGTGCTATTGGTTTTTAGAGCTTGTAGTACAACGTAATCTAATATTTTTGTGTTTAAATAATTTGAAATGGATATACACACTATAGCTTTCTCATACTTTTACCTTTAGAGTTAAAGTAATCCAAGGCTTTAGAGCTGGTACTTGCAAATTAGTTATTGATTTAAATTGCAAACATTAGGTTACAGCATCATTAACACTTAATTAAGAAAGATTTCATATATTTTTACTAAATACTGAATATTATGTTTAACGTTCGTAAACATAGTTATTAGAGAATAATCACTTTTTAATTTCTAGAGCTCCTCTGTTGCCCTATCAACATTTATGATTCGATTATATACACCTTTCTATAGATAAATTATCTTGGAATTGTTTTTTTTTCATACCAATTTTATTGATTGAAATAACTAACAATTTCACCTTACAGCAATAAAAATAGCTGAGCTACACAAATTGGGCCTCAATTTTAATTATTAAAAATATGTATTTTTTAAACTTTCATCCAAACTTTTCGAAATACTAATGAAAATACTCTTCCTTTATGAAGTTATATTATAAGCTGGGAATAGTATATTTCGTCACAAGTACGGAAAGTGGCCGTTACCGGTGCACGATTGAATACTTGAATTCGATCAAGCACCGGTATAGCACTTTCGGACGAGTTATGAACAGTACATTTCATCATACCACCTTTTATAAAATATACAGGGTGGCTAAAAATAAACTTGGTCCTACACCTCTTAACTTGTTATTTGTTGATATATTTGAACTGTTTCCAGCTATTAAGTATAAACAAAAGTAACTTGTTCAAACAATCAAATATTTATTAGGTGAAAAGCAGTAGGTAATTTTAAAAATTGAAAAAATGTTGATGGTACAGTTTTGGTTATTCGATATATTAATCCCCTAATTTGGAAGTTTCTTTTGTAAAACCTGGACGTTTTCAGAATGACAAAAACTGTTAAACACATTTTGGGTATCCGTTTGAAAGTCAGGCGCTCTTTCCAATATTTATTCAGGAATATTAATATTTGAATCAGCCATTATAAGTACGTTTACACTTTTACAATAGCCTATAGGCTAATAAACTAACAACATCAAAGGTTTGTTATTGTTTCATTTGTTTGTGTTGCTAGAAACAGTCAGCTGTTTAAACATTGTATAATGGAATACGGTAAGTAGAATAGCAGCGCTCGTGGTGACAAATCGTGGAACCTTCTTTCCCAGCCTAGTCCTTTTTACAGTTTTACCCGGACTGTTTACCCGGCCTATCGGGAATCGATTTTATTTCAACCACAGCTGATAGTACTGAAAACAATGGTTTATTATGTTGGTATGATGAAAAAGTATTATTTCGTATTTCATTTATGGAAAGTAACAAGATTTTCAATTTTAATTACTTCTACAGTTCATTAATAAATGATTTTAAAAATGCTTAAAAGTTAAGTTATTTAAAATAAATATTTTATTACTTTACAAATGGATGAAAATAACAATTTAATCTAACTAGTTAATAATTGGAGATCGAGTACTGTATATATAAAACAATTTCTTGGTTAATTTACTGACAACTACACATTGCCATTATAATTGGGTGCTTGGGAATCCTATTCAATTTTCAATTGTTTTCATAGAATCTCAATTATAAGCATTAGTCGGCTAAAATCTACAAAGTGCAACATTATTCTACAGAATTAATTTACATAAATCCTATCACACATAATCGTATAATGCAACACATATGTATAATATTATATAGTAACAGTGAATGTAGTAACATTTTGAATATTGTAACACCAATAAAGTATTCTATTACAATTCTCTAGACAAGTTTCGGTTAATTCTATTAATTCTTGAGTTACTTCATCTAACAAACATCAGATAAAAATCTTATATATGAATATAATTATTTACTCGAATCTTATATTTTAATCCATTATTTACAAAGTACCAATGAGTTGTGTATATAAGGCCTCTTCTTGTATTTCTAATGTTTGTTCATGAAGAACATATTTTAATGTCAAATGCCTTATTTGGAACAGTGGTGATACATTTCATAAAATAATAAATTACCAATGTTGGAAACGTGTAAGAGACAATTATTTTTTATTTAATATGTAATTACACGTAAGAGTAAGTACTCTGAGCTTCTTAAAGCAATCTTACGTAATTTTTTCACTTTGAAATAAAATAAAAACATCGTTCAACATATTTTTGAACATTATTATTTATACTCGCCTTAGCAATCCTTTTATAAGTCTTATCGTTTACAGCTGTTTCACCTTTTCATTTTCAGGCATCATCAGAACGAATAGTACACAAAAAACACACTTCTCACAGTTACACTACTACTTATTAACAGATTAAAATGACAATTTAACATATAAACGAATAAAAACATAATAAATAATGACATAAAACGACATTTAAAGTTTTGTGATATGGTGGAATCGATGACAGTCGCATATTGTGACTTGAATAAATTCAATAAGTGTTTTAAATGTTTCACCAAGTGTCGTTTTTTTACTATTCGTTCTGACGATGCCTGAAAATGAAAAGGTTAAACAGCTGTAAACGATAAGACTTATAAAAGGATTTTTAAGGCAAGTGTAAATAATAACATATTATATATAGTAGCAGCAATTGGATATGGCTACAAATACAACAATGGATATTTTTGAAATTACAATTGCTATTTAACTTTATACGAGTGTTCTCGAAATTACACTGTTGTGAGAACTATTTTATTATCTGAGCTAATAAGTTTTGTTCAGTAGAAATAGAAATGTCAATGCGCTAATATTGAGGAGTAAAACTCAATAATCAAATAATTTTATCTAGACTCTGACAAATGAAGACCTCGTGGGTCGCGCTGTGGATTAAACGATGTGCTCACTTCTTCACTATAATTGATACAACACACCTCTCTCCCCACTTTCCACACTGCTCCACTATAGTCATACACTAAGAGGTCGCGTTTATGTAATAACATTTCAACAAATAGATTGCCATATTTAATCGTAAATAATTATGACGAAGTAATTTTAATCTGATAAAGAATATTACCAACTGATTTTGCTATAATACGTTTTTATATGGTACGTCTCCGCTGGTTTATTAAAATTTTTACTGAGAATAAATCGTGCTATCGAAGATTAAGAAGTAAATAAGATTTTTAGAAGTGAAGTTGATTATAACCTCAAAAATAGAATATTGCTACAAAAGAAGATTGTAACATTACATTTTAAGAAAAAGTCTAATTTAAAATGATTTAAAACTGTAATTAAATTGTTTTACTAAATAGGGTTTCATTTAATTACATGTACAGTATCACCACTGTTTTTTTAGAATATTTTTGTAGCAGAATTTACGTTATCTTCGGTATCAATAAAGAAATTAAATTATTTACCGAACACATGGCTGTATATTAACTGATGCTATAAAATAAAATAAAAATTTGCTTTTTTACAACAAATTTTATTTCAAAAGTGAAGTTTAACTAAAAAGAATAATTTTATGTTTACACCTTGTTCAAGCGCCTATATGCAAGTATAAGTGAGGCCATCCGCAACAAAACATGAATAACAGCAAAGATGCAAAACTTGTGAATATCAGAAACGCCAGGCTTGTGATTGGGCATAAGTTTGTTGCTGCCATAATAGTCTATACAGAGTCACTACTTTAAGTATGCCACCATGGTATATCAGAAGTGACAAGATTTACAGGAAACAATAAATGGGGGACTGCACCTACTTTTTAGTGGCAATTAAAAATATGAATTTGAAATTTCAAAAATATGCCTCCATTTTCCAATATGGCGGCCAACTTTTGAATTTCTTATGAAAACCCCTAAAATAAACCCTAAGATAAACTTAACCGTTTAGCCGCTAGGAGCGCTGAAAGTTTCAGAAACTCTTATTTCAACAACTTTTAAATATTCATGTTTTACCATTTGCAAACAATAAAATTTAACTCAAAGTGCAATATTTTGTTCAATGGAAAGTTAAGAAGCTGTTGTAATTTTTCACAAATACTTTATTTTATATAAAAAAGACGTACTTAAATTACTGTATATAAAAAAAACACCAAGAATAAGAAATTTGAAAGTTGGCCGCCATATTGGAAAATGGAGGCATATTTTTGAAATTTCAAATTCATATTTTTAATAGCCACTAAAAAGTAGGTGATGTCCCCCATTTAATAATGTTTCCCGTAAATCTTGCCGCTTCTGATACACCAACGGTGGCACACTTAAAATACTACCTGAAAATATTTTTCTTCTCTAGAATTTTATTGATTAATTGCAGGCCTACTCTATCCTAAAGTCTTTAGCAGTTACTTTGTGCACCCTTTAGAAAAAAGAAGAAATTCTGTAATCTAAAGATCAAAACATCTTTTTGGGAAGCTGGGGGCAAGATAACTTGTGAACAAATAATTTTGACAATTTACAATAATGTAAGCCTGAGCGAAAACCGCCTTATTCGTTTATTATATTTTATAAATGTTATTATTGCGTAGTCTAGTTTCTATGTATCACACAAAAATTAATTTACTTTATAACGTACATTTGAACTAATAATGAATTTTCAAATGATAACGTAAACTCTGTTAACAAAGACATTTAAAATTTTAACACAAGGTTTCATTTAGAGGATGACAATTAATTACTAAAAGTATTAATATGATTATAAATAACTTGCAATCTAAATACTGGTCCTATAGAAGTCTAAAGTTTAAACAATAAATTATTCTTTTAACCCTAGAACTGGCATGGTTAAAGCTCAAATTGAAAAGCCCGTTTATAGCGCTTTGCAAGCATATTTTTAAAAATTCGCCAAAAATAGTAAATGAACCCCAATCCAAAAGTGTTCCATAGCTTTTTTGTAGAAGAAACTTCAAAGAATTCAAATATGCCACTAAAAATTAGTTTCTTTTGAACTTGTAAAAGTTGTTAACTTAGAAAGCGAAAAATGTTCAGAAACGGAAGGAAAAAAAAGAACTTTATGCCTACATAAAAAATAGTAAAACATTTTTGTAATTTTTTTCAAAATACACAAAAGTTTTATAATTTAGTTCTAAATAGAAATATGTAAAAATATATTTCAATTTCACAAATTTTAGTTCAAAATAACATTTTGAACGTTTTTACTACATAACCTGCAAACCTTGACTAATTTCAAGTGACTAGCCTAGGCCAAGATATTTTTTACCAAACAATGTTTTTTTTATACCAAAAATTCGAGAATGAAATGTAGAATCGAATAGCATTCTACCCAGTTTCAAAAAACTTTATACATTTTGTAATGAAAATTCAAAAACCTCAAATCGGCAATAACCTAAAACTTATTTCTATAGCCTATGTTATTTATAAACTTACCGTTTTATTACAACACCGTTATAAGCCTAATTTCACTCAAACACAATCTACACTTATTTATTTATAACTAAAACACAATATAACACTATTTTATAAACTGTAATAACCATAAAATAACACAAAACAAATGTCAACAAATGAAGTCAACTAGACGGGTGGCGTTCGATGAATTGTGTTCACTTGTAAAGCTTTGTTATACCAACCTATGAGATCTAAATGTATAGAATTTTACATAGATAAAAACTGTGAAGATTTCTGTTTATAACCATATATTGTACATTTTAGGGATATATCGAATAAGACTGTAAGAATCGATTCTAAACAGGCTTGCGTATTGGCCAAATATATATGACCAATTACAAGCTTTTACCGTATATCCTATAGAACAGCTGTTTTCAGAGTAACATGTGATTTGAAGACACAGTTTGAAACAGACTCGTCTGCTAAATTCAATGCTGTAATGATCTTCTTCATAAATAACTTCTGTGAGGAATTACAGACCGTTGAAAATGAGACAAAGTCTTGACAGTATACGGCGTTCATTGACGCGTGAATCATAGGTGATTTAGGTACTACAATTTTGAAACAGTGATTACGTATGTAAATATGTGTTCTACAAAAAAGTTGTAAATACAAAAATTATAGTTTAATTCATTACCTTTCCAACGGTACCGGTTTTATTACGATTAAATCATTTTAAGTGGATATAATGATCGATTGTGTAAATTCTCGCAAAGGTTCGAGCGGGTTGCGTTGCCCCTGAGAGACTGCAGTCAAAACTGCAGTCTGCCACTTTGAGGGTTAAAAATTACGTAACAAATAAAAAGTTGGTGAAAATCAATTGGTAAAAAATTAATAACCTTAAAAGCAAACAAAAAATCTGTATCTTTCTTAATTTTGACCAATTACTATTTTATGATCCAAGACATTATTCAAATTATTTTAACATTCTAGTGTTTATACTGTAGGTACGTTTCATAGTTCCTTTGAAGCGAGTAATTAAATATAAGATTAACAAAATATTATGTTGCAAATTTGATGTTGGTAGACTATTTAGCTTGCTAATGTATTAAGAATACAAAATAAAATCTTACAGTAGTATTTTGTGTTTTTGTAGATTAAAAACTCTAAACAATAATTTGTTTCTTTCACGAAACTATTTGAATATCTAGTGAGTATAGGCTTACCGTATTCTTCGAGTTTATGGAATTAAAAAACGGTACCAATTCCCAAGAAGTACTTATATGTTAAGACTATTTTAAAGTTCTTAATTTATTAACAAGTATTTGTAGGAATGCAATTTAATAGCATATCGTTGAAATAAGTGTACTACTTCAGAAATAAAATGCAAATTTTAAAAGCCTTTAAGTTCAATGTAAATTTGCTTAGTTCAGTATTGAATAAACAAGTATTGTACGCTAATTCTAGGTGTTCTAACTTTTCCTAATCTGTAGGTACTCTATTTGATAAAGTTCTTCTCAAATTCAAATACTACTTGAGAAACCAAATGTACTTAAATTAATTTCATATTTGAAGAAGAAGCAGGGTAAATATGTTACATTAAAACTTATTTAGATTATACAATGAGCAATATAGAAAAGAAAAAAATGATATTTTTACTAAAAGCGAAAATAAAGGTTAAAGTTGTTCATTTCATTTTAAATTCAATATTCTAAAGTTCAAAAAATAAATGAAGTAAACAAATGAACAGTAGCTAGAAAGGAAATTTGTACAGTAACTAGAAACAGTAATACTATTTTAAAATCGGTAAAAATAGGTTTTGCCAATTACATTATCACAGTTTAAGAATTGTGTTTAGTTTTATAGAACAGGCAAAACCTAGATAAGAGAGTGTAGTACGTGTTTTATTTTTAATCATTAAAAATGAATTTCCATCAATATTCTACATTCCTTAGCATAAATTCCTTTAATAATAAAAAATGTAAAAAAACTTAAATTATTGACTAGGCAGACTAGAGTTAATTAAATTAACAAGTTTCGTATTAGTCTGTGCGATACTGTAATTCACCAATACCAACACTATCTTTTTAGTATAAAACCTTATGTTAAATTATTTTAACTGTCAGAATTACATATTATATCGTGTAAGATACTTATATTGTATATTATTTTAATTCGGAAACAATCAAGAGAATATGTTTGTACACATTACATCAAGAATAGATGATGAGCAGCACATAACATAGCTATAGGATATCGTAATTCAGCTGAATGTACTGTGTATAAAGGAACCAGTGAGATCAGACGACAAGAAATTATTGTGTGTTTGACAAAATAAAATGTGGTTTAATTTTTACAAAGTAACTTGAACACTATATAAATTAAAAACTAAAATAAATTAAGGAAATTAAAAACAGAAAACAAAAAAGTCAGAAAAAATAAATAGTGTATAAGAAGTTTGCCTATTCCATTTTAATTTTGAGCACTCAATACTGCACGAACTAGAGGAAATGGACTGTTTTTAAACTATCAAAACTCAATTGTTTTCAAGAGAAACATATTTTAATGGTAAAAAAGGATAGGCCAAACCCTACCATTTTTTATTTTTTTTATCATATAGTTACTTATAAAACGATTGATATTTAAGTGGAGTTATATTCAGCGATCAAGTTCGTAGGTGATTACATTTAACTAGGCCTAGCAACTCCTCGGGGCCTTTACAAAATTGTCATGGATTTGTTGGCAGTTTGCGATTTAGCACCTTCAGTTTCAAATGTTTGAAAACTGTGTGTTTTGTTGTTCTAAAAGCTTTAACCCAATTTAGGATTGTATTGCGATTTGGTACAGTGTTTCTGACCAATATTGAAAATGCATCTAAAATATCTTCTGGTTTCCAAAAACAGATTTATTATTTCGAACAAATCTATGGTACACAAACACTGGATGTTTAACCATCCACTTGTACATTGGAACTGAATAGGCTAGCCTCTCCTCCACTCTTTCCTATTATTGCACTACTGATAGGGTACTAGTTAATTTCCCTTTATAATAGATAAATGGCGACAAATTGCTTTAAGGGGGCGCTACCCTGTCCGCCATATTGAATCTGATTTCCATAAGAGCAATGCTACAGAATAAGTCATTTTTTTCGGTTAAATTCGTGGAATCACATATATTATTTATCAAGGCCATTTTTTTGTCGGTACGCCATAACTTCCTTAATACATCATCAAATTACATGAATGAGGCATCATTTTAAAGCTTTCCTTAACCGCTACACCGGAAAAATATACAAAATACAATTATAAGAAAAAATAAAGAATCCGAAAGTAACAGTGATGTAAGATCAAGTAAGTTGTAGGGATATTTTCCTGGCGTTGGCAACATTGATGATAACAATACCCAACTGGAGAGCTGCCTTACGCCACTACATTGCTATTTTTAATTAATTGTATATTTAGTATCGTTTAGTATACAGTATACACACTATACGATACTAAATATACGGTGTGTACTTTAATAATTAAGTGGGATTTAAGTAAGTTAGAATGCGAATGTTTCGCACGGGTCAGCTAGTATATTTAAAAATTTGCTTTCATTTTGAAGTACTGTTATATGCGGTTGTTGATTGCCGAATACATTTTCAAAAACCGTGTTATTGTTTTCATAAACATATGATATAAATAGTAAAAAATAGTAAACTTTATTAATTTTTTACTCAGTTGCAAAAAGAGATATTGCAAAAACGTTAGCAATCAACACCCACAGTTTATTTTACTTTAAGAAAAAAATACAGCTCTCGTTTTTTGACAAAAACAACACAAAAATATGTTTAATAGTGAAGGTATGTTTTGGTTACTTAACATTTAAATTGGTACCCAACTTCGCCGTTTTGAATGTAGAGAGCCGAGCCTTAAGTCAAATAGCAGACGTTGAGTTTTTCTTTTGTATCAATAATATTCTTTTCTTGAAAATCAACTTCTGTTCATTTTAAAACTGTCCATTCCTGAAGGTTGTCCTATAAATTTAATACTAAGTACCTAATTTATAATCATACAAACTAATTGATTGTGTTTACAAGTGTTGCTAGAATTTGGAAAAATAATACTTCAATTAATTTTACAACTTTAAGGAATTTGGGATTAAATTCAATTCCATACAGGTTTATAAGTTGATAGTTGTAATACCGTACAAAACCGAAATGTTTTTGATCACAAAAAGATATAACATTTGCTAGATAACATAAAACCTGTGCACAAAATCTCACAACAAATATGTTTACTAACTTCAAACGCGTTTCAACGACAATGTCGCCATCCTCAGTGATGCACGGGCTACAGTAACCAAACTATCCGTATAGTTTGGTTACTGTCTGCATAGTAACTTTTGTTATAGTTTGCTAACTGTAGCCCGTTTATCACTGAGGATGGCGACGTTGTCGTTGAAACACGTTTGAAGTTAGTAAACGTATTTGTTGTGAGATTTGGTGTTCAGGTTTTATGTTATCTAGTTAACTCTCAAGTCAAGCTTAATAGTTATTTATTTATAACATATTTGCCAATACCTCATGACAAATTAAACTTTAATTTTTAAATAAGTTATGGGACAAAACAATACAAAATACAATAATTGTAAAATATATAATATTTATATTATGTTTTAATAATTATCTTGTGTCTGTTCTACTGGTAGCAAATACATCGCAAGTATCAAGCTTTTAGCAACAAATATTTAGCAAAACATAGACTTTGTCTTAAATTACAAAACATTACAGAAACAAACAGAGTAGGTTTTGATTTTATTTAAGAATGCACTGCAGTATAACTTTGTTAGCATTAATGTTTAAATTTAGCTATTGTTTTTTTTTTAAAAGAAATTTAAAAAATTTGCTGCAATAAAATAGTTTTTCATTTCATGAACTAATGGGAGTTGAAATAAACAAATACAATGAAATTGATTACCTGTGTTTTTGTAAAGATGCAAGTTTTTAAATTGCATAGCTTATTAATTTAAATGTACAGAATATGTAGGCCTACACAGAGAAAGTTTTTGTTGAATAAATTTCATTTACGGAGTTTAAAAAGTAAACCGCCTACAATAATTTCATTGTTTACATTTTGTATGTCTTTTTGGCTAAAAGAGGAATAAATATCAATGAAATCAACAACAAAAAATATATTTTAATATGATATGAATTGAATAATGATTATTAGTAGGCCTAATTTAACAATTTTATATGAGATAATATATCTTTTATTTGATTCAATCAGACGTAAATTTAAACTAATGTGTGTTTGTTTCTGGAATATTTTTAATACAATTAATTACAAAAAATTTGATACAAATTCACATTTATAACCACCCCGCTGAAACGTTATGCCCACTGACTGGTTGAATTCCCGGTAAATTAGGTAATACGGTAATCAAACCATTGCGGTTTTTAAATTCAACACTAGAACTATTATTTTCGTTTCCCGTGCCCGGCGTCACACTTTCTTCCGTAGTGGAAGGCGTTAACATAGTCTGCTGTTGCATATCTACAGATTGTTGTTGGGATTGCACTTGTTCGTGTCGTTGGGGCATAACCACTGATTCGATCACTCGTGTGGGTACACTAGAAGCCCGTTGCAACTGCTTCCTGGACAGTTTTTGGTCTTTTAAATCTAAACTGGATCCCGCTTCGCCCCCGGAATTTCTGGACCCGGAAAACACTTTTCTTTTTTGTTTTAATATAGATAAACTAGCACTATTTTCCTTAGCCTCCATTAAACTCGGATTCGAATCCGTATCTGTGGCGTTATTGTCCTCAGATAATGGACTATGGGAGTTTCTGCCTTCGACACCGTTACCGTTACAAACCGAATCTTCCGATCGACTGCGGTTTATCAATCTACCGACTCTACCCGATTTCGCCGCCTCGATTAAACTCTCCCATCGTTTTTTCCTCGAAGAGTTTCGCTTGAACACTAACCGACTTAATCCGTGGTGCTGATGGGGATTTGCGCTCGGGTCTTTTTGCGTTCCGGTATACGTCCTCCTCATCGTCAGACCGGGTGTAGAGCCTAAAATTCCTGAGATCGTAGATCCGAATAGTTCGTGCGAACTGGGAAGAGACGAGGGATCTCTTGTGAGATTCGCTAAGATCTCTGCTACAGGTGGTAGTGAAGTTGTACTGTTACTTGTTGGAGTAGGGGCTATGTTAAAACCTTTCATTAACCTTCTTTCTTTCTGACGGTTCTTCTTACCTCCAGCACCTATAAAATAAAGACAAAACGTTTTTTTGTGCATCTTAATTTTATTTGGACTAAGTACATTGGTAATTCTAAATTTCAATTGAAGGGTGCAGAGGAAAAACCAACGAAGTTCACAGTATAACATTTTCCAGAAAAAGCAGAAAAAACATTTTAAAACGCCAGCATTTAGCTATCTAAATTCTGAAATAAGTTTTTATTATTTATTTTTTTATATGTGGCTGTAGTTTGTTATCAGCAACATGTAGTATATTTTATTAAAAATTGTAATTTAAATACAATTTTTTTAACAATTAATTTGGACTAAGTTGGTTTTTTCCTTGGGGCAAGGGACAAAATAATTTAAAATACACATTATTTGGCCTTAGTGGTATTTTATACAGTAGTAAACAAAGCAAACTAAAAAGAGATACAAAACTGAGTCAAAAGTAACTAAATGGTTGGTTTTTAAAAAACCATAGTAAAATATTACTTGATCTTAGTGATATTTAACTTAAAAGTACTGCACCAACTGGACTCAGTTGTTTATTCCCCTGTAGTACCAAACTAAACACTGCATTATTTTGTGACTGAGATAATTGTTCCCCTGTACACCACACAATGTGATTCGGTGAAATCTAACCAATAAAATGCAATCTTAACCTGAGATTGGTACAAAATTGAACCGAGTTGGTTTTTCCTCGCACCCTTCATTTGGTACAGTACCAGCAATTTCATAAAGACATAGAAATTTATTAAATTCAAATATCTTATTTTTATATTATGATTAAAATGGCAGTCTGATATTAAATTAATAACTGAATCGGATAATAATAGTAGACCTTTACTTTTATAAATGATATAATGTAAAATCACTGCGTTTAAATATTTGATTTTATCAATACAATTTTAGCTTAAATATTTAATTTGGTTTTGTATGCAAATAAATTGAAATTGAAGTTCAAGAAAAGCAAAAGTTCATGTTTTATTTTGCTTGCCAGTCAACAAGTATTTTAGGATGAGACTTTTGGACTACAGTAGAGTCCGCTATTCCAAACCCCACTATTCCGAAAATACGCCTATTCGGAATAGAGTTCAGGAAAAATACAGATTTTTTTAAACATAAAAACAGGAGAAACTAAAAAGACGTTTGTGAGAAAACTACATTTATTGTTGTACAAATAAGTTAAATAGAGTATACATAGAGCCTAAGCTTGATGAAAACTCCTAAAACCAAATTGGATTGAAAGCTGGTTTTGTTTCCTTCACGTTTTCCACCCGTTTTTTGAGAATGAAACTACCGTAACAAACTTCCGGTGAAACGGATTTTCTAAACTGGAGGCGATTAAAATTAGTTTGTGGGTCCGGTACTCCTAAAATCGAGAAACCCATTGATAAGTCAAGTGGCTCTAGGTCGGGTCATTTTCAAGATAACAAGCTGAGACTCAGCATAAATGTTTAAAATATATATTTTAACTCCTATGTCAAGTTTCAATTCGATATATTAAAATTCAGCCAATTTAGAAAGAGGCAACGCTTCATATACGAATGAGATTTCAACTTTCAGTGATTTCCCCTGCTGCAAAATACATACCTGCGTTATCAAATTTTTTCCAGACTAACCATTGCTCGGACGAAATAAATACATATGACTTTTTTTATTGAAAAATACTTCCCCTACACGGTGGTATTTTTAATTTTTCTTTATCTTCATCCCAGCTCTAAATATTAAGGATAATCGAAAAAAAAATGATAATCGATTTTTTTTCGACTTTGGGAAATCGATAGACTGGTAAACTTTTTTTTTATGTTAATCTACATACTTTAAGGAACTAATAAAAAAAAATCAGCCGTATTGCAAATTACTGGTAGTTGTAACCTATACCGACTGGGCTATTGTGTTATAAGAGACTTTAGTCTAAGCAATTTCAATCGTGTTAAATCCTTTTACTTTCTCACTATACTGTAGTAGGCCTATTATAGAGAAAGTTCAGTGATCGTAAATTATTATTTCATAAAATTATTTGAGTAAGCTTTACTTGAATCACAAAATGAGATGGAACAAATGAAACCTCGTGCGGACAAAGAAAATTCA